>SNQJ01S0049827.1:39215-61908 GCA_010110895.2 Picea sitchensis | reverse complement strand
GAAGCCCAAGGAGGAATGGAAGAAACCTCAGGGTAATATTGAGAGAGGTGGAACCTCACAGCAAAGATAGCAATATGTTGAGCCGAGGAGACAACATAGTGAATAGAGAGGAGATTATGCTGATGAAAACACTTTTCCTCGTACCAGAGGTAGGGGAAGAGGCCGAGGTGGAATCATCACATGTTTCACATGTGGAAAGGATGGACACAAGGCAATTGATTGTCCATATAGGAAAAAGGACATAGGAGAAGCTCACATCGCTGAAGCGCAGAGGCGTGATGTTGAGAACGAAGACACTAAAGCTGGGAGATCACTAACGGTGCATAAAGTCCTTTTGACACCCGAGAAGGAGGTGGAGAGTTCAGCTCAAAGGACCAGACTGTTTAGAACAGCTTGCAAAACCAAGGACTGGAAATGCAAGGTCATTGTGGACAGCAGAAGCACCGACAATCTTGTTTCGACTAAGATGGTGGAAAAGTTGGAGCTGGAAAAAACTGATCACCCGAGTCCATATAAAGTATCATGGCTACAGAAGGGACATCAGGTGAGTGTCACTAAACAATGTTTAGTTGAATTTAAAATTGGTGGATGTGATGATAAAGTCCTGTGTGATGTCATTCCCATGGATGTATGTCATTTTTTACTGGGTAGACCATGGAAATATGACCGAAATGTGGTTCATGACAGGAGAATGAACATGTACACTTTGGAGAAGGATGGGAGAACACACAGGTTGCTTCCGAAAAAGGATGAGGAGGTGAAGCCAAAAGTAAGTAACACCATACTTCTCATGAGTGGGAAGGAGATTCTCACAGAACTGGAGAAGAAGGAAGATCCACAATTCTTTGTGGTCAGGAAACCAAGAATTGTCCTGACTAGCACAAGAGTGGACGACTTGCCAGAAGAGATTCAGGAACTGTTGGGAGAGTTCACTGACATCATCATGAACGAATTACCTCGTTCGTTGCCATCGATGAGGAGTGTGAGTCATCACATTGATCTCATACCATGAGCCAGTTTGCCAAACAAAGCAGCATACAGGTTGACGCCGCAGGAGAACGAAGAAGTCAAAAGGCAGGTATAGGAGCTGATGGATAAAGGATTGGTCAGAGAAAGCCTGAGTCTGTGTGTTGTTCCAACAGTACTTAGTCCGAAGAAGGATGGAGGTTGGAGAATGTGCACCGACTCTAGAGCGATCAACAAAATCACCATCAGGTATAGATTTCCACTGCCGAGAATGGATGATCTGATGGATTGCCTGAGTGTAGAAAATTATTTTTTGAAGATTGATCTCAAGAGCGGATATCATCAGATTCACATGAGGGAAGGTGATGAATGGAAGACAGCGTTCAAGACAAACGAAGGTTTGTACGAATGGCTGGTCATGCCGTTTGGTTTGACAAACGCGCCGAGCACATTCATGAGACCGATGAATGAAGTCCTGAGGGAATTCATCAGGAAGTTTGTAGTCATATATCTGGATGATATATTGATCTACAGTAAGATGAAGGATGAACATTTGAAACATTTGGCCATTGTGATGAGGAAGCTACAGCGGGAGAAGATGTTGATCAACATGAAGAAGTCCTCATTTTTGAAGACAGATCTCATTTATCTGGGTTTTGTTATTTCGGTGAATGAGTTGAAAATGGATCTGAGTAAAGTGGAAGTGATCAAGAATTGGCCATCACCGAGAAATGTTTTCAAGGTGAGAAGTTTCCACGGGTTGGCAAGTTTCTACAGGAAATTCATTAGGAATTTTAGTGGAATTAGCGCAGCAATGATGGACACAGTGAAGAAGTGACACAAGTCTTTTCATTGGACAGCAGAGGCTGAGAAGAGCTTCAATCTGTTGAAGCGGAAGATAACGGAACGACCAGTGTTGGTGTTTCCAGACTTCAAGAAGACATTTCAAGTGAAATGTGATGCAAGTGGGTATGCCATAGGAGCGGTCTTGAGTCAGGAGGACAGGCCAGTTGCATATTTCAGTGAGAAGTTGGATGAAGCAAAGCTGAAATACTCCACGTATGATAAAGATTTTTATGCTATCATATAGGCGCTGAAGAAGTGGAGGCATTACTTGATCCCAAAATAATTTGTATTGTACAACGATAATCATGCATTGCAGTTTGTCAGTCAATAGGATAAGTTGAACCAGAAGCATGCAAAATGGGTAGAGTACATGCAAAATTTCACGTTTTTGATCAAACACATTTCAGGGACTGCTAACAAAGTGGTTGATGCTTTGAGCAGGAAATGTTTGTTGCTGCAGGAATTCTGAGTCAAAACCTTGGGTTTTGAAAATCTAAAGGACATGTATGCCGGAGATGCAGACTTTGGAGAGGCATATGAAGCAGCTGAGAATCCTGTTCTCAGGGATAGAAGCCCATGGATAGATTATATGATCCAGGAGGGATTGTTGTTTAGAGGCAATCAGTTGTGTATTCTGAATTTCTCCATGAGGGAGAACTTGCTGAAGGAAAAACACAGCGGAGGCTTAGCAGGTCACTTTGGTCATGAAAAAACATTCGCAAAGTTAAGCGAATCGTATTTTTGGCTAGGCATGCGAGCAGATGTCAAGAGGTTTGTTGACAGATGTTGAATTTGTCAACATTCGAAGGGGAGAAAGTAGAACACGGGCTTTTATCAGCCATTGCCCATACCGGAGAGACCATGGGAGGCAATCAACATGGATTTTGTATTGGGTTTGCCGAGGACGTAGAGAGGGGTTGATTCCATATTTGTGGTGGTAGACAGGTTTTTGAAGATGACACATTTTATTCCGTGTCAGAAGACCAGTGATGTGACTCACATTGCAAACTTGTTTTTCAAAGAGGTTGTTAGACTTCATGGATTGTCGAAACGCATAGTCTCGGACAGGGATACGAAATTCATAGGTCATTTTTGGAGGACGCTATGGAAGAAGATAGGGACTAAGTTGGATTTTAGTTCAGCTTATCATCTGCAGACAGACGGACAGACCGAGGTGGTCAACAGAAGTCTCGGAGACTTGCTAAGGAGCTTGGTGATAGAGCACCATAGCAGTTGGGACAACATTTTGCCACAAGCAGAGTTTGCATACAACGATTCTGTGAATCAGAGTACAGGCAAAAGTCCATTTCAGATTGTGTATGGGACACAACCGAGGGGAGTTTCTGAACTCAGAGAGTCACAATAGGCTACGACTAGCAGCGCGAGCGCAGAGGAATTCGCTGAAGCGATGAAGAAACTTCACAGCAAGGTGAAGCAGCGACTGATAGACTCAAATCAGGAGTACAAGCGCAGAGCAGATCAACATCGGCAACAACTTCAATTTGAAGTTGATGATCTTGTTCTGGCACACTTGAGGAAGGAAAGGTTCCCGAGGGGAACATATAACAAGCTGAAGATGAAAAAGATTGGACCATGCAGAGTCCTAAAGAAATTCGGAGATAATGCTTATGAGATTGAGTTGTCGGATGGCATCAGGATATCTCCAATATTCAACGTAGCAGACTTATACCCATACCGGGCTGGAGGAGCAGAAACTGGACCTGAGGAACTAGTGATCCAGTGGAAGAAACAATTACCAGTAGCAGAGAAGCCACAAATGGAGTGCATACTGGACAAACGAGTGGGTAAGAAGACCAGGTGAAAGCAGTATTTCGAGTATCTGGTCAAGTGGAAGAAGCACCCAGTGGAAGATGCCAGTCGGGAAACAGAAGCAGTTATCCAAACGCATGGACAGACCGTGCAGGAGCTCATGGACAGGAGCCCATGAAAGTTTTCAAGCCGAGGAGTATGATGCAGGAGCATCTCAAACTCATCAAGTGACCCAGCACATCAAGCGGAGATCAACTAGGAAAAGAAACCCAAAATTTTGAAAAGTGCTTTGGGATTGTTGCGCAAGTCTACAATGAATTATTAAGAGGTGGTGCACTTGTATTGTAAAGGGGACCTTGTGCCTTTAAGTTCTCATCCTTAGTAGATAGGAAGGCCTTTAATAGATTTAATGCAGGTAGATAGATGTCTAAGTCTAGATTAGACAGTTTCAGTTTTCGAGAGGGAAAACGGATATAGACACCCTCACTTGTACATTGTAAATTCATTCAGAATCAAGCATTCAGAAGGGAGAGCAAGCAGAGAAATTGTATGCAGAAACCCATGTACAGATTTGAATTAATAGAAGAGAGTCTTTGATTCAATTTCATGGTTGGTGTTGTTTCTCTGTGTATGTTGTTTATGTGTTCATGAATGTTTGCTTTCTGGTCATGCATTTTCTTTGTTTATGCTGTACATGTGATTTCAGGTTTTCAACTGAAGTCTGAGAGAGAGAGAAGAGAGAATAAGTTTCAATTGTTTCTCTATCTGAGCCAGTAGATTCTTGCATAGAGTGCAGTTCAATTCATCCGCAAGGAGTGCGTCGATGAGGGCTCGATAGTTGAACTTTTGTTCCTGTTTGCCCAGGAGCTGACTTGGGTTGTTGCAGCCATGCAACTGAGGTGTCGACTAAAGAAGAAGTCTCAGTTGGTGGTCTGAGAAAAAGGAGATAGAGACTGTTGTCGTAGCAGTTGCATAGAGTCTGAAGTATTCAATCCTTGAGGTGGTTGAATAGTAAGCGCAAGGGTTGTGCGCAGGTTTTTTTGAAGATTCAGAGTTGAAGAGAAGCTTAGGAGGTTGAGAACCTTTGTGGGTATCATCAAAATAAGAGCACAAGAAGTGCTCCACGAAACATTTCAAGGAAGAGTTTAGTGCAGGTGTGGAAGGCAAGCTCGATAGGAAACACTTAGTTATTTTAAGAAATCCTTGAGGAGGAGGAGTTGACGGTCAGGGTTCGCCGAAGAACCTTGCGAAATTTCGCCAGTCGTCAGATCTCGAGGAGATGCATGCAAGTTAAATATAAGCGTGCCGAGGAGGAGTCCAAGAGCCATCGGGATTAGGCTCATTGGGGTTTGTGGAGATAGGATTTTTGTGCCTACTGAAATCGCGATCAGCGATTTCCCGACGTAACTGGAGCCATTGATCGTTGTGTGGACACGTGGCGTGAGAACACTACAAGAGTGTGGGGTTCAGGCATCATGGAGTAAAGGACAGGTGGCATCAAAAGTCGGGGATCGGAGATTCCACGGGTGTGAGTTCTACGCCATTGGAACTCGCGATTTCCGAAATCCCGATAAGGGTGAAGGACATGGTCTCGCGGACCGACCGGTCACGTGGGGAAGGAGTAGCCGGAGGGGTTAACGCCATAGCGAGAGCGCCATCGTGAATCAGAAATCGGGGATTCATAAGGGGAGCAACCCTTGACATCGAAAAAGTCGATTTCCCGATAGGGAAATTCCTGACAGGAGACAAGGAAGGCACAGAGTGGATACTCCATCGGGTTTCGGGGATTTGTGAGACCCAAATCCGTGAACACAGGACTCGCGATCAGGTGAGTTTCGATTTCCCGATTTAAAGAAGGGAGATCACAAGGAAAGTTTGTGGGTATTGAGAACTCCCGACAGGGGGTTGAAGAGTATTTTAACTCTTCAGGCCTGGGAAATTAAAAGATCCCGGTGGAAGCGGACGTGCGCGGGTGGCGTTTGCACCATCAGGTAAGAATTATGATCTAATATTTATGAAATCATACTTCAATCTTATATTATTTTTAATTAGTGTATTTTTACAGTATCTAACTTCATTATTTATTTTGTATTTGGTGATTAGGTACAACATTAGCATGTTTCTTATAGAAAGGAAGGAATTGCATAGCCATCAAAAGTGACCCAATGTAGTGAAATCTTATTCAACAAAGAATTAATGTTATTCCAGCTCTTCCAAATGAAATGCAATAAGTTGGCTTAAGGAAATGAGATTTTAGTGAATCAAAGGTGGAAAATTTGTCAAAGGAACTTCAAGTACCATTAGGAGGAATGATTGGAAAAGATCACTTTGGAGAACTTGCAGATATCAAAGAACCAATGGAAGAACAAAATGACACAATGGAAACACAAAATGACGTTGAAGGAGATGATAATGTATCTGTTGAGAATGATGAATTTGGGATATATGATATTGTTGATTAGTTTAAAGATGCCTTTGAAGACAATTCTCAATTTTGCAAATTTTTTATGAGCTATAACTGTAATAATTTGACTTTCATATTTTAAAATAAGAATAAAGATGTATCTATTGTTGTTTTGTGATGAATATTTTTATTGTTTTATTTTTATTTTTTATTTTTATGTGAATCGGTGGAAAATTTTATTAAATGTTGTCATTTTTTTACTTCAAATGTATAAAAATATGAAAGAAAATGATAATTTTTTATAAAATTTAGAGTTTTTTTGTTCAATTATGTCCATAAAAATTCTTTATTTGACATGTTATTTTAAGGAATATGTACCAAAATGTATAGGTATTTTATTATATATGGCTATAAAATGTGTCTTTTTTTGCTAAATATTAAAAAATAATAGTATTTAACTACAATGTTTTTCGATTTATTGAAGTAAAGGTAAACAATGCGTTAAAAATGTTGTTTTTCACTATATTTAAAAAGTATGGAACAATAAATTAATTAAGGAGACAAAATTATATGAAAAATTGTAACTTCAAAAAAGTAAATGGTACAAAATATTTTTAAATTGAAAGAAGCATGAAAAAATGACTAAAAACATTGTTGAATAAATATATATATATATATATAGAAAAAAATTGAAAATAGATGAAAAATAAGCATTTAAAAAAATAATGTGGAAATGTTGTGGATCGAAAAATTTAAAATAATGAAAACCACCTAACAACGGAGGCGGGGTGCTACCTGTAGCACCATTTTTAAAAATAGGGTAAAAAATTGGACCCCTAAAAAAATGAGTACTTTGTAGAGTTCTAGTTAAGTTGGTTACTATGTTCCTATCCAAGTGCTTCTTCTTACCACAAACCTTTCTCTTGGTCTGCACAAGGTGTGCACCGAGCTCAAACTTCCCATCGCACCCTCAACCAAACTTGTATCATAAGTATGATCCAAAGTCCGTGATGAACCAATTTGCTGCACCGAATTGTTCACCAAGTCTATGAACGTTCCCATTGAATTTTCTTCATGACAATCTGTCTTCAAAGTTTTCTCTGATACCATCTATCGTCAAGATAGTGGTGAAGTTTTTCTCCCCAAACCTTCTCCAAAATATGCAAGGAATCACTCTCATACCTTTTATCATGTCCCCAGAGCATGCCTAGCCAAATCTTGTGGCCGTGTACCTCTTGAAGGTGTGTGGCACCGTGATGTTTCTCACTTGGTTGCTTGACAACACTAAGGTTACTTCGTCCGAACTATGCCTCTTCACCTAGAGCATACCCATACTTTGTTCTAGACTATCGACAAGTCACACTCCTACTTTAGTGCAACTCGTGTATACTTAGACATGTGTTAATTACTTAACACTCATTCTTATTTAAGCATACATCCATGAGATACCAAGAGAACTATGGAACAAACAAAAGACAAACACAGATATAGTGTGGGTGGCACAAACCCTTCCTAACACCTAACTAAGTCTTTTTTATTGCGAAACATTTACAATATGAACACTACTGACTTGATTTATAACATGGTGGAGTCAAACGACTCGCCTTACCTCACTAAGACACTCATACATAGATCAATACCAAAAAAAATTGTCGCAACCATCTCTGTAGCCACATGTGGTTCACCTAAGATGTGGCCCCAACCGTAGACTTGTTGTCTCTTTGTTTTCATAGACTCTATCTCTTCATTTTTACAGGCTTCATAGGTTTCAGTTCTACCTCACACATGCCTCCAACAAACCTGTGTTTCTAGACTTAGCCAAAATCAACCCAAGAGAATTTCTCCCAACTTTGTCCAACAAATCCACCTCAAGGCAGCATAAGTCCTCCCATGTGGAGCGACTTGGCTCCTTGAGGGAGCTCCTTCTCTTCATCTACCTCTAAATCATAGAGTTTTCTTGCTCTTGTCGTCTTTCAAAACTTTTCTTCCTTGGTTGTGCACCCTTGTTCTCCTATAGAAAATCCAAAGGTCACCATTACAAACCATCGTATCCATTGGGGTTGTCGTACCCCTTCGCAAACCCATGTTCAAATGAATCGTCGCGTCTCTTCATAGACCTGGCCACCCAAATGAATCGTCATTCTCTTTTGCTGACCTGGTCGCCCAAACGAACCCATGTGCTTGTCAACCATCATGATCCCTTATGATCAATGCACCCAACCTTGCTGTGCCACTCATGCCCTCACACCCCATCTGTCTAAACAATTTAGGTGTGTGGAGAAAATTGTATCTGGGACATGAAAGTTAAACATAATCTTTTGGATTTTTATTAATTTATTTAATTTCAACCTCAAATGTCAAATCTCTCCAATAATATTAAGTTACTAAAAATCAATTATTTACTTTTAAATTTCCACTCTATCACATTGTTTTATAGTAAACTTCTTCAAGTTTAATTATTGAACTCTCTCTTTATGAAATAACATTTTCATTCAATTCAACATTAAGGTTGTTTATGTAATTGTCAAAATAACGTGAAATTTTATTTAACTCATCCTCTTTTTTTTTTGCTCGTAACATATGACAATGTTTTATAACATTTATCTTTCCCATAGTTTAAACTTCTTCATGATGCAACTTAACCCTCACTAAAAAACTTAAATTTATATAACTCATAATGAAAAACTCAAATTTATATCACCCTTGATGTCATGTTCCAATGTTCCTAAGCCTAACATCCTTCCACCAACATTGCAATCAGGCATGCCAAAACCTCAACATGTTACTAACTTTTTGATTTGTGACATTCTGTTGAACATTGTCCAATGTTGTTTTGTGACAAACATTCCTTTTGTCACTCTATGAAAAATAGATCCCTATGTCATATTGTGACAAACATCCTCCCAAAACCATCGCAATGTGATGAAAATGTCGAAACCCCACTACGTTACTAACATTTTTCTTTGTCACATTGTCACGATCATTGTCCAACGTCACACACCCATAAACAACATTCCTAACGTCAATTTCTGACAACACTTTTGATGTGGCATTGTCATGAAAATTCCTTCCATCCCATTGTGTCGAACATTACCCAACGTCGCATTGTGACAAAAATTTCCCAACATTTCATTGTGATGAACATTCCTACTGTCCCATTGTGATGAACATTCTCCAACGTCCCATTGTGAAGAATACTTCCCAATGTTGCATTGCGACAAAATTTTCCCAACATTGTGCCCATTGTGATGAACATTTGCATCATCTCAATGTGATGATCATTTCCCAACGTTGCATTGTGACGAATATTTCCTAACAATGCGACGCTCAAAATGAATATTAGCAATGAATCACTTTATGATTTTGTTGCACATCATCTTAACGTCGCATTGTGTCGAACATTTCCCAATGTCGCATTGTGATGAACATTTATTAACATCACATTGTTATGAACATTCGTACCATCCCAATGTGATGAATATTTCCCAACGTCGCATTGTGATGAACATTTCCTAACGTTGCATTGTGACGAACATTTCTCAACATCGCATTGTGATGAACATTCCTAACGTCCCATTGTGACGAACATTTATGAACATCACATTGTCATGAACATTCCTACCATCCCATTGTGTCAAATATTTTCCAACGTCGCATTGTGACGAACATTTTATACCTACATTACATATATTTAATAATTATTATTTTATTAACTTTATGCATATTAGTAATTAATTATGAATTTCAAAATTAACTATATAGATATTATTAATTATATTATATTTACAAAGTTTATAATGATAATTTAGATAATAATATTTAGTAATTAATTCTTGTTAATTAATTATTAGTTAACAACAACCACTTTTTCTTCATAAAGTTTAATCTCTATATATATTACTACTTTACAAATGGATTTATTGATTAATATTTTAATAATTTAATAACCTCTTACTAAAGTCATTAACTTCAATGTATTGTTGCTTTATTAATATATTTTTTTATTATTGTATTAATAGTGTGTTAACGTCTTTTATGTATATATTTATTATATTTTTAATGTATTATTTTGTTAGTGTATTAATACTTTAGTAATGTCTTATTTATTTATTAATGTATTAATACTTTAGCAATGTATTAATTAATAATGTAATAGTGTACAAAATTAATTATTACATTACATTGTTAATATAATAATTAATTTATAAGTTACTCTATACTAATGAAATTAAACTTTAATGTATAATTACATTAATATATCAATGTATAATTACATTATTAATGTATCAATAATGTTACATTACCATTTTAATTTATCAATAAATGAAACAATATATAATTTAATGTATTAATAGTCTAATATGTAACATTACAAATTAATGTATTAGTACTTTTACATTAGTCTGTTGTATAATTAAAGTACTAATACATTAGTCTAATATATATATAAAAGTACTCATACTTGTACATTAGTCTAATGTATATATACAAGTACTAATACATTAATTTATAATGTTATATATTAAACTATTAATAATATATTAATACATTAAAGTATATATTGTCTTATTGATTGATAAATTAAAAATATAATATAACATTATTGATATATTAATAATGTAATGATTCATTGATAGATTAATAATGTAATATATTAAACTATTAATAATGTATTAATACATTAAAGTTTATATTGTTTCATTGATTGATAAATAAATAAAATGTAATATAACCTTATTGATACATTAATAATGTAATGATACATTGATATATTAATGCAATGTATAAATTAAAGTAATATAATAATGTATTACTAATATATTATGTTCAATATATTACTACTTTATTAATGTATTATTAATATATTACTTTATTTGTGTATTTATTTACTTTAAAAAATTATTTATTAATGTATTAATAGGTTACTGATGTATTAATAGTTTAATATGTTACATTATATATTAATGTAGTAGTACTTTAATTCATACATTAGAGGAATGTAATAATTAATGTATTACTAAATACATCAAGTTCAATGTATTACTACTTTAATAACATATTATTAATATATAATTTTATTTGTGTATTCATACTTTATTAATTTATTTATTAATATATTTAGTGTATTATTTTATAAAGTTAGATTAATACTCTATCAATATATTATTTAATAATGTATTAATATATTAATTAATTAATACATTACATTATTATTGTATTCATCAAATAATAAATTGCATTATATCATAATGTAAATTAATTACTTTAATTTATACATTATTATTATTATATTTTACATTTACTTGATATTTAATTAATACATTAATTATACATTAACTATACATTATTACAATAATTTATACATTATACAAATATATTAATGTATAGTTAATGTATAATTAATGTATTAATTAATTATAGTATAAATATATTATATAATAATAATGTATTAATGAAATACATTATTGTTTTATATTAATGTATTTTATTAATATATTAAAATTACATTATTACATTAATTTATACATTATACAATCATATTAATGTACAATTAATGCATTAATTAATTATTACATAAATATAATATATATTTATAATGTATTAATGAAATACATTAATGTTTTCTATTAATGTATTTTAAATTAATTTATACATTAATATATTTGTATTGATATATTAATGGTAGTTCCAAAACATGTTGGTCGTCAACTAGCAACAACCACTTTATAAAAGTGGTTGATATATGTTGATCCACATTATTTTTCACCTTTCCAAATACATTTGACGCGGATTAGCTTATATCAACCACTTTTATAAAATAGTTGTTGCTAGTATTATATATATTAGTATACATAAAGTTCTTTTATTTACATATTTAAATATAAACAGAATTTTACAACCATTTTTTACATATAAATAAACAATCACATTATTTGAATAAAAGTGTTAGATTTCAGAATTTGCAATAAAAGGTTTTCATGATTCTGTTAATCTTTATTAACAAAATACCCAAATTCTTATGTTGCACGAATTTAAAACGTGGATACAAATATCGCAATCAAATTTATAGGAAACAAAATGTTGAAAACAACAACAATATATATTTAAAAAATACAAAACCAAATTTGAAAACTTAAAACTAAAACCGCCTTGAATGTAAATATCATTTGGGGCCTTGAATGTAAATATCATTTGGGGCCTTGTGAAACCAGAGATACCATCGCTATGCTTAGTATAGAATGTCATAAATAATTCAACTTTCTATGATTTTAGTAATCCTAGGTTGTTGTAAAATATGGATGGAAAATTAGGCGTGAGTGCAGGTCCAATGTTATTACATATGGTTATAGTTTCAAATCCTTCCATAATGGAGCCACTAAAGAAAAAAGAAGGTACTCTTAGAGTGTGATGAATTGTGACACTTGTATTGTTGCGATCATGGCATCACCTCTCCCATGAACACCTTTACTCATCATGATGATGAGCACAATTGCTCATCATGATGACATGAAGAGGATCAGATGAAGTGGAGTTGCTCATCATGACGACATGAAGAGGAGTCAGATGAAGTGGAGTTGAGTAGATTCAAAGAGCATTTGGTAGATTTGGTGATAGGCATTCTCTTGGAATGTTGGTGGATAGGAGGGATCACTCTCACATGGTTAATGCTTCGTCCATTAATAATATACATCAATATAGAACACAACAATTCAATGTCGACTTATGAAAATAAAAAGAGAAGTAGACCCCAAGGGTCAAATGTAGGTAGGAGGGTGATCATTTCCTCATAAGAGGAAGACAATGGATGAAGTGGTTATTGCTGCCTCAAATCAATCTAGGCAGTCTAGGCACTAGGAAGTAGTGAGAAAGGGTGTTATGACTTTAAGGGACATATATGGTTTGAATGTATATCTAAGAAGGGTAAACTTAATAAAGAGCCCACATGTAGATATATTACACTACACATGATCTCCCTATTATGCTAATCCTTATTACATATATATTCAACCCATATATATCCCCCTTATAGTCATAAAAAGGGAGGTTGGGGCCATAGAGGACCAAGTCAAGATGAAGAGGGTGGAAAATTCAAATGCCAAGGTAGATGGAGAAATTATGTAGCTCATTCTACACACCAGCTTCACCAAGAGAAAGGAATCAAAATACACAAAAACTATAGACTTATATTGGCATGTCAAGGAATGGTGAGCTTGTGGAAATAAGAGTAGAGAGATTCTTATAAATGTTGTCATATAGAGGTTAGACCAGTTAGATGTTAAGGATGACTCTTTGATTAAGGTTATCCAAGACAGTAAGATGGGAGAAGGATAATCAATGGGCGAAGATGCAGAAGAAGAGGAACTAGCAGCAATAGAGGATGATGATGGAGTAGGGATATAAGAAGGAGACGAGGCCAAGTAGTCAATAGGAACCCACAAAATTCTAGTTAGTGTGGATTTAGATCCGAAGGCCTCATTGTGAATTGTATATTTTATGGTGCGTTTGTCTTCCTTTGTTTTTGAAAAATTCTTTGTTCATTAACTCTATATGGGTATATGTTTAGAGTTAATTTTAAATATCATGGACTTTTCTTAAAGAAAAGATCATAAGATTGTTCAATATGTTTTTATATAGAGTAGTAGGTTTTATCATACACTAGGAAACAAAACATGTATCCATATTTTTTTAAATCAAGTTGATGGACTCTCTAATAAAAAAACATAACACCCAAATAATATATACTCTTTATATGAATAAGAATATGAATATGAATAGATAAACAACTAACTTACATTAAAAAAACTCAAATCAAATTTTTTTAGGTTGTTTTCCCTTTCCATGCTAGAGTTGAAGGATTTTTGTAAAAGATCTTAAACATAGGATTTTTGTATAAGATCTTAAACATATTTGAACTTTTTATCATATTTACACTATCATATGCTCTTATCACTTAAATGATATTTTGTTTACAACTTAAGGTATTAGGCTCCCCTCTCCTTCTTTGTGCCATAAACAAACTAAAAAGTGTCTCATTGTTAATACTTGATAGTACGAGTTTTACATGTTTTTCTAAAAATTTCATTAAATAAGTCATGTTGATTCTTATAAGTAAGTGCATGGATGTGATGTGTTAACTTGTGTAATGATCCCAAGCCATTATGCAAGGATCATCACGGTTTTGGTGTCTTTTTAAACTTTTTCTGGTTGTGGTATTTCATCAAACACTTTGCTAAATTACTTGTTTAGATCTGTTTACTTGCTGAATGGCCTCTTGATTTCGGCCTTAGGGTTTAATGATGTGTTTATATGAATGTTTGCCGCAAATAACAAGAAGAGACAACCATGGAACATACCTCAACCATTTGCAATATGATAGACAAGCCAAAACATCTCAAATATGCTTTAATTCATAAGATAGAGGAACCTGCTACAATGGAGATGCTGATCTGGAATGCTCAACAGATGGCTATGAAAATAGATAATAAAGATACTACAAAAAGCTCCCAATAATACAAAATAAGCCTCCAAAGGCTGGATAAGAGATGAAGAACAATGCCAAGTAGATTTGGGCCAAGTGCCAAACCCCCACTGGAAGATGCCACATCCTGCCAAACCCCCACTGGAAAATGCCACATCCTGCTAGAATGTTGAAGCTCCTCAACAATTCGGCCCTGGTGCCAAAGATGTCCAATCACCGCAAGAAACATGTCAAACAGTAGATCGGGTGATGGAAACAACAACCCAGGTGCTCGAATCTCCAAGATACCTCTCACACACTGTAGATCTGAAACCCTCCACTGAATGGTGCACCCCCTTGGATGCCCGAAACTCTCCAAAATGATAGATCAAGACGCTGCAATGAAAACCCAAGTGATCAAATCATCAAAATGCTTGTTAGGTCCTTAGATCTAGCTTCCCTCCGAATGATGGTGCACCCTCCTCTTAGGGAGATCATCCCTCTCTCAATGTCAATCATTTCTCCATAACAATCCCTCCAAAAATATCCAATAATGGTGCTATGGTACCTGCAAGGAAAACCCAATACCTGGAATTCCCGAAATCCCTTCTCCTCACCTAGAATGAATCATCCCTCAATGGACGGTGTGCCCCTCTTGCTGGAAACCCTCAACTGGTGCGCCCTCTCTCTATCTACACATGAAACTGATGTAGAATTCCCCTGCAACTGAGTAGATATGGAACTAGAATGGTGTGGGAGTGTATTTTATCTCCGAGACCAAGCTTGGGACAAGTTAGGTGGAATCTTTCACCATCGAATCGTCCTCTAGGGTTTGTTGAGTCAAAACCCTCAAAACCCCCAATGTTGGGCTCACTAGCTAGAAGCCAGATATCAAAAGACGATCATACATGAATCCTAGTGTAGAGGCCCTTTCCTTCCTTTTATAATTTTTGGCTCACCTTGTCCCTCCAAAGTGACTTTCATTTTATTAATATTTAATTAATTAATTAACCTTTTTACCTCTGAAAAGCTCCTTATCTCTCCTTCTAGTTTCCCTGGCCACTGAAATTCACTTCTAGCCATCCCATCCTATAGTGTTGATCCTCCCGATTCCAATGAGCTATTACACTGACAGGTTCCTCCAAGTAATGTTCTCAAAATGACCTCTTCAGTGATTTCAATTAACTTATAGCTCAAAATAGTCAAAAATCATGGAAATCATCGGAATGCAACGAAACCAAAGACAACCTGTGCGGAATGGCTCATAATGGTGGAATATGGTGATCAATGCAAGCTGGACCCAAAAATGCCTCTCAAATACCCCTGTACTCACTATAACGTCCATCTGGCTACTCTAGTCATCATAAATCTCTGCACTATGATGATGTCCCAAAGTGGGGACATTACAGTCCTCCCTGCTAGAAAATTGCTTGTCCTCAAGCAATAACCGAATCCCTCAAGTATAATTCCATGATCCCATGTCCACCTGTGGGATACATAGTAGAACCCATCCAAAGATGAACAATCACACATGTTGCCCCCTGGGTCCCATATCAAGTCATGAACTACTAGCCCCTGGGACACATAATCCTGAAATACACCAACTCTGTGAGTCTCCTATACCTGACACATGGCCTCATCCTAGAGTGAGTCCATCCTCCTAGTCTCTACCAAGATCCACATGGCCTCCATCAACTACACATGTTGATGCCAGAATGAGGTACTGCAAGACCTCCGTGAGACACCCACAAGTGGTGTGCTCCTCTCAAAACTAAAGCTCAATGGAAAGTTAGAATAACTTTCCCCTGCAATGGTCCACTCTCTCCTGTGAATCTGTGAAATGCCCAATATTCCAATCCATGGATCCCATGCTAACCTCTATCGAACATCCTCATGCTGACACTGCACTACTCTAACCATGACCGTCTTCCCCCTGCATACATCCTGAACCCTCCTCTCCTCGGCCCTCCAGCTGAAATACTTGTGACCATTGGACCTGTTGTCCCAAAACTATATCAGTGAAAACACCTCTATAGAAGAAGTACCTGTCCAAACATCTCCATGCCCTATCATGATTATCAAGTGGCAGAAAAGGTCTCTCCCCATAGGACAAGTACCTGCAGACCCACTCCAAACCAAACCAAGGTGGAGTGTGTGGCTCTCTGGTGCAACTTGGGTCAACATGAACATCGTGCTAACAAAATGGACTCCTGGGTCCCATGGAAAACTTGGAATTTTATCACTTCCAATCTCCTCTAACTTCTCCTGTGTGAGACTGATCACTGTCAGAAGCCCTATGTGCTCATCTACTACCACCTGGCCCATGATGCTCTCTCTCACACACCAAGTCTCAACTGGTTGCCTATGATGATCCCTCTCTCTCTAGATGGATGCCATAAAGGTAATCATGTCAGGTGGCCTCAACCTAGGCACTCTCCATGCTCTCAGCCATTGTCTATCTCTCCTCATGCGACTGTTGATCCGGTGAAGGTTCTCACTCATAACTATGGGCTGCTGCAAAAGAGTGAAATATGCATACTCCCCTAAGTGTGTCTCCTCCATGCAAGTCAATACACCCCTCTGAATCCCATCATACATCTCGACATGTCTCTGTGAGCTATCACTCATCACTGTATGCTCCAACATACTCATGTCATCTCTCGTAGACTCATGCTGCATCACAGATCTTGGGCGTACTACTAGATCAACCTCTATATGGAGATCAACCACTCCCAATACACAAATGGAATTGTCCTCCATCAACTGGTGCTCCTCTGCTAGATCATCAACATCCTCTATCAACGTGATTGACTGATACATCTGAGTGTCCACTAAGACATATGAAGTGAATCTCTGATGGATCTCCTCAAGAGACTCGTCTATCCTAGACTTTGATTCTTGAAGGGAAGTTTGTGTTCCTCTCAAGAATCCTCGAGTGCCCTCCAACTCCTGAGTGAGTCGGTCCATCTCCAACTCCTGCTCCCTCAAAGCCTCATGATACATCCCACCAACCTTCAGTAGATAATCCCTGTCTGTCAACAACTACTGGTAGTCAGTCCTCATCATAGACACTCTCTTCCTGAGAGTGTGAAAATCATCCATGGAAAATCCTCCATCTGAGCTACCCTTTGCCACTAATGCTCTCCAATAGTAATCTGCCATCACTGCATGCGTGTCATCAATACGTCTAGTGGCTGCCATGATCATAACCTCACTAACTCTCAATTGTGTTGCTAAGTGGTGTGACTCTTGATCATGGTCATGTTGAGGTGCCATCTCAAACCCCTCACTGCAAGTGTCAGTCCTGCTAGCGTCAACTCTAGAATCCCCAAAAACACCCTCTGCATAAGATGACATGTTGAACTGTCCATTGTCTACTGTGTTGTTGGGTACTCATGTATGCCAGTGCAACCCATCACTAGATGTTATCTCCTTCTGAATCACATTGTACCCTGTATGAGCATTCGTATCCTCCTATGCACTCAACCTGCTACTATCATCTTCGCCTAGATCCCATATAGTTGTGTCTAGACACATGCTATGGTCATCCTGAATAATAAAGAGTGCATCCTCATCAATGCAAGACAATTCTGGAAGTAAGTGCTCCATCAACTTGTCAGCCTCTGTAATCTGCTCAACTAATGGAGTCTCCAATAGTTGTGACTCCATCTCCTCTAGTTGACTTGTATGTGTGAGGTCAACTGCATGTATGTCCTATACCTCCTCCTAGATCTGTGGGTCTACCTATCCATGGTGTGCATCCCTCACACTAGGCTCATCCATCATACCTGATGTGCCACTAATCTCCTCATGTGATGTGTCTATCATGGGTGTCTCAACAGGTGACAGATGTGTCACGGCCCCCATAGGAAGCTCATCATCTCTAGGTGATAACACGTGTGACTCCTCACTAGTGTCACCACTCTGCTGAGGCTTAAGGTTATCAATGGTATGTGACATGTCTGGTCAGACACTAGTGTTGTCATCCTGTCCATCCAACTACCTATCCACTACACAAGGGTCATCATCCTCCTCAAGCGTGCAAGCATCACTAGCCTCTGTGCAAGAGTCATCATCACTATCCTATGAGGTAGAGTCACTATCACTAGCCTCTGTGCCAGAGTCACTATCATCATTCGACTACTCTAAATCCACATCTATCACTCCCTCCTCACACACCTCATCCTCCCTATCATAGTGTGCCTCAATAGTGTGCTTTTGATCCCTACACCTATGATCAGGTTCCCACAACCACTTGCAATAGTGGCAAGGTTGTGTACTCCTACTGGGCATGGGGTTTCTTTGTTCTTCCCACCATCTAACTACTTATTTTCTCTTTTTATCTGCCATAATGATCACATGTAAAATATCCTCTTTGCTCCAATGGCGATTTCTATAGGCTGCATACTGTGGGAAGGTTATTATAGCCTTAGTTTCCTCGCTAAGGCCATGATATATGATCTCCAAACATGATATCTCAAGGCACATCCTATCCATCTCTCTGTATGTATGTGCTAATTCCCACTGGCTGGTAGGAATCTAAGCTATGATACCACTGTAATGATCCCAAGCCATTATGCAAGGATCATCATGGTTTTGGTGTCTTTTTAAACTTTTTTTGGTTGTGGTATTTCGTCAAACACTTTGTTGAATTACTTGTTTAGATGTGTTTAGTTGTTGAATGGCCTCTTGATTTTGGCCTTACGGTTTACTGATCTGTTTATATGAATGTTTGCAGCAAATAACAAGAAGAGACAACCATGGAACATACCTCAACCATTTGCAATATGATAGACAAGCCAAAACATCTCGAATATGCTTTAATTCATCAAGTAGAGGAACCTGCTACAATGGAGATGTCGATCTGGAATGCTCAACAAATGGCTATGAAAATAGATAATAGAGCTGCTACAAAAAGCTCTCGATAATACAAAATAAGGCTCCAAAGGTTGGATAAGAGATGAGGACCAATGCCAAGTAGATCTGGGCCAAGTGCCAAACCCCCACTGGAAGATTCCACGTCTCGCTAGAATGCTGAAGCTCCTCAACAATTCGGCCCCGGTGCTAAAGATGTCCAATAATCTCAAGAAAGATGCCAAACAGTAGAGCAGGTGATGGAAAGAACAACCCAAGTGCCTGAATCACCAAGATACCTCTCACACACTGTATATCTAAAACCCTCCACTAAATGGTGGGCCCCCCTGGAGGCCTGAAACCCTAGATAATTTAGCCTCGGTGAATGAGCCCTCCAAACCTCCTGAAACTCTCCAAAATGATAGATCAGGACATTGCAATGAAAACCCAAGGGCTCAAATCATCAAAATGCTTGCTAGATCCTTAGATCTAGCTACCCTCTGAATGATGGTGTGCCCTCCTCTTAGGGAGATCGTCCCTCTCTCAATTTCAATCAATCCTCCATAAGAATCCCTCCAAAAATATCCAATAATGGTGCTATGGTGCCTACAAGGAAAACCCAATACACGGAATTCCCGAAATCCCTTCTCCTCACCTAGAATGAATCCTCCCTCAATGGATGTTGCGCCCGTCTTGCTAGAAACCCTCAACCGGTACGCCCTCTCTATATCTGCACATGAAACTGATGTAGAATTACCATGCAACTGAGTAGATCTGGAACTAGAATGGTGTGGGAGTGTATTGCATCATCGAGACCAAGCTTGGGACAAGTTAGGTGGAATATTTCACCACTGAATCGTCCTCTAGGGTTTGTTGAGTCAAAACCCTCAAAACCCCCAATGTTGGGCTCACTAGCTAGAAGCCAGATATCAAAAGATGATCATACATGAATCCTAGAGTAGAAGCCCTTGCCTTCCTTTTATACTTTTTGGCTCACCTTGTCCCTCCAAAGTGACTTTCATTTTATTAATATTTAATTAATTAATTAACCTTGTTACCTCTGAAAAGCTCCTTATCTCTCCTTCTAGCTTCCCTGACCACTGAAAGGCATTTCTAGCCATCCCATCATGTAGTGTTGTTCCTCCCGTTTCCAATGAGCTATTACACTGAGAGCTTCCTCCAAGTAATGTGCCCAAAATGACCTCTTCAGTGATTTCAATTAACTTATAGCTCAAAATAGTCAAAATCATGGAAATCGTCGAAATGCAACGAAACCAAAGCCATGTGCAGAATGCCTCATAATGATGGAATATGATGAACAATGCAAGTTGGACCCAACAATGCCTCTCAAATACCCCTGTACTCACTATAACATCCATCTAGCTACTCTGGTCATCATAAATCTCTACACTATGATGATGTCCCAAAGTGGGGACATTACAACTTGGGTGCATGCTTTCAATGATAATTCACAAGTGTGATCATTGAAAACCAATTAACAAGACAAACACAAAAATATTGGAGTTGATGCGAAAAAAATACAAGATGTAAACATGAAGAGACTTGAGCTTTCAAAAATACAAGATGTAACCATGAAAAGACTCCAAGGTTCAAAATAGATAAGACCAAATAGCTTAGTTTACTTGATGAGGTAAATTACCTTCTTATGTATTTACATAACTCTCAAGTCAAAACTCTATTCCAAGGATGCATGTTGCTCAAAACTAGGAAATCAATATTATATGCTCATACATGCAACCCAAGGCTGAAAAGGGATGCTCTAACTAACTAAAACACTAATAAATGAATTGTTAAATGCATAGGAAGACCTTAGGAGGTTGTGCCCTCAAGGGAGGAGCAACTCTCATTCTCTAAGTTGGCTAGTTGAGTGCTCCTAGGCTCTCCTTGAACATTGTGTTGGGTGAGGATGCCCTTGTAAACCCCCTTGTTCCAAGCTCTAAAACATATCAATAAGCTGAGAATAGCTTGTAAAATATAGATTGCAAAGTTGAGTGTGGAGCTATGTAGAGAGGTGGATAAGGCCATAGTTGTGGGCTAAGTAGACCTTCAATTAATATGTGATGTGGAACCAATAAATTATCTAGGTGTAAAGAATAAGGATAAAAAATATGATGAATCAAATGTGTGTATGATATATTAGAGCTTAGGAGAGAATCACTTTGGAACTCATCTCATGAGTGTACATGTGTGATATCGCTATAATGATATATCTTTGATATAAAGAAAGAAGGATTTTGAGGCATGATGATGACTAGGTGATAGTCAATAGGAAAATAATTGACAATGTAAAATGTCTTATGCCACCAATAGGGGTTCACCCTGAAGAAGTCCAGGTAGACTCCTCATCATTTGGTATAGGGAACCGGTAGAGATTCTCAGTGAACAACCATTATTTACTTCTAATATATGTGAAATGGAAAATGTAGAATGATTCTATATGTAGAATGCAAAATTGTTACGAGTAAAATGATTCTATATGTAGAGTTATGGTAGGATGATTCTATATATAGAGTGTAAATACAATATTCGTTCTCCTAATAAGAGAACACTTTTTTTTGTCAATAATGTGTGTTTCTATAGACAAGTCAGAATACAGTTTGAGCATTTCCTTAATATTCTTTCTGGTCAATCTGAGATTAAAATCTATATGTTAATATGAAATTAATTATTAATACCATAGTTTAAGCATTTTGTTAAATTTAATTTCATCTATCAACCTTAGTGGACTTAATAGTTAGCATGACAGTTCACCTTCAAGTTATTATCAAAAACATCATGAACATGAAAATGTGTCACAATGCATTTATGAAGCTGAACATGAAAATGTGTCACAATGCATTTATGAAGCTGCCTACGATAGCCCGCTCTATACTGTTGATCACATTAGCTAGTTGAAAAAGAATATGCTTGTCGATCATTAGGGGATCCTTATGTAAAGTTACTCTTGCCTTGAACACTATAATCTGGTAATACTGAGTATGAATATACTGATTGGCATAATTTAATTTTCTAGAGCCCACTGCAAGTTGCTCACGTGGTGGAGGAGGATATTCCTACCATTCCTAGGAAGCTTCTGATAATGATGGTCCTTGAATAGCATCATAGCCACTTTGTTGATGCCAATCCTGACCGATCATGTTTACATGTTGTATTGGACCATACACAAAACTACTGAAAAATGTTCAAAAA
Source organism: Picea sitchensis (assembly GCA_010110895.2). Lineage (NCBI taxonomy): Eukaryota > Viridiplantae > Streptophyta > Pinopsida > Pinales > Pinaceae > Picea > Picea sitchensis. The sequence continues at coordinate 39,400 of SNQJ01S0049827.1, read as the reverse complement.
TATCATATCGCAGATTTGAGAAAGATGGTTTCGTAGCCTCACTAAAAATGAATTTTATGTGGCTGCCGATAACTACACAAGAAGACAAAAATCACATCTTTTTTGGCTTGCATAAGTATAAAAGAAGGTCATCACGGGATTGAAAAAGATAGTCCTCGCAGCTTCAACAAAGATGTATCGTAGCT
>SNQJ01S0049827.1:17464-39044 GCA_010110895.2 Picea sitchensis | reverse complement strand
TATAAATAAAATTCTAGTTTTGCATTGTTTAAATAAGGTTTATGAATGTATAAATTGACTTTTTTAAAAACTTCATAGCAACAGAAATTTTGAATCATTGAAATCTACCATTCCAACTATTTTTAAATTTTTAGTCTAAAAGAAAGTCATCTCATCTGAAAAATAACCAAAAAAAAATTTATTAAAATTTAAAACATTTAAAATACATCTAACCAGAACAATCAACTTCCCAGTGCGTTAGACAAATAATCTTGTACTTTTCTACCTACAAGGCATTTGATCATGGTGTGTCTTTATTCTCTTGTTTTTCTTCTGTCGCCCTTGCTATGGTCAAGTGGATCGAATGAGGCAGCCAATGCAAAGCATCTCCTTACCCAGCTAATTTTAACTTTTAACTTCGTGCATGAGTGATGATACTTAAACAGCCTATGCATTCAACAACTAGGTTGGCATGCGGCAGGCGGACCTTCGGTCAATAAATTTTACAGACTTGTAACTTACACATCTAACCTTCGATTGGCGAACAGATCTTTGCAATGCCTCGAGGAGAAGGCAGGCTTTCAAATGAATTTTTATACACCTAGTTTCAAAGCTATCTTCGTTTCTTTTATAATATGTGAAGTTTCAGGAGAACTAGACTTTGAGCTTTCATACTTGTGTAAGTGGCAATTGGATAGTTGCATTGGGCTAGCAATCTCAAACCTAAGTCAAAATCTCATTTTGATTGGGATTTAAATTTTTGCACATAAGTATTTTCAAATGGAAAACTAGATTGTACATATAAAATATATTTTCTTTATTAAATCATATATATATTTATACATTATTTATTAAATCATACATTTATTTATACATCTAGTTTTGGTTCAAGATAGGCACACACTCTTAACAACTCTATTAAAATAATCATTAACTCTAACATTTTCTTTAATAAAAATTTGGGTTTATTCAAAACAAGGCTATGTGGTAGCTTACTCCCTGCCAAAGAGGTTAGAAAGTAAATTGTGGAAAATGGGGTCGAATTGTAAATGACTGAAGTGTTGGGTGCAAAATGTATATCAGGAAATGTTGTGTTGTTTTTGAAAGTATATAACAAGCTACAAATTTGTTCACAGTGGATGAAAACATTTGGAAAATTAAATGTATTTGTCATATAGACTAGTGAAAGATAAAAATGTATGAATACATAAATTTAAATGGAGATAAGAAAACAATTTTATTTGAAATATGTCAAAAAATAAAAGTTTGTTACATACTACTGGAAATTTTGAAATATATAAAAAAATAAAAGTATGTTACATATAAAAATTTAAATGCATTTGTTATATAGACTAGTGAAAGATAAAAATGTATGAAGACATAAATTTAAAAGGAGATAAGAAAACAATTTTATTTGAAATATGTGAAAAAATAAAAGTTTGTTACATACTACTCGAAATTTTGAAATATATAAAAAAATAAAAGTCTGTTACATATAAATGGAAATTTCAATGCATTTGTCATGTAGACCAGGATTGGGGCTCCCGCTAACTATTAGAGAAATATGTACAAAAAACAAGATTGTAGAAAGAAGATAGAGTGTGATACCTGCAAAATAAATAAATTGAAAAGTATAAGTGTTTGCCCACACATTTCTATTTAAAAAAGTGGAATAATTGGGCTGATAAACAATATGAGCACGATGCGATCAATAGACTTACATATGAGTCTTTGGCTATTTGCCTACGGCTGTCGTTTCATTGATGTCATCGACGACTACTGGAATCCTGGCAACTGTTGTTACCTTTCGTTGACGACCTGCTTCAATTCCCTTTCAAGCCATTCTTGAATGTAGTTTTTCATTGGGGCGGCGTTGATCTCATTCCAGATTTTTATGTTGAAAATATTGTTTTCTAATTCCTGGAAGTCGATAGAAAGATTACACAGAGCCTGATGAATTTTGTCATTCTGTACTGAATAGTCAACTAGCCAGTCGTCGACGTGAGCTTGATCATATTGAAGGATGCTGTAAAAATTTTCTAGAGACAACACCTTAAACATAGAAACTTCTTTATTGAACTCTTGCATAGTTAAGGGCAAGGAGTTTGCGATTAAGTAGGGGTCTTGGAAGTCGTTGGTCTTTCCAGCTAAGTTTATTCTTGACAACCTTGTCAATGATTTATCTTTCTTTGATATGGCTTGTTCACATGAATGAACAATGATCTGCAGGCTCTTCACTTTTTCTTTCCAACATGCATTTAATTGACCGATCTGGTTTTTGGATGGAAGATCTTGTTGTCTTCTTTTTCTTCCTGTCATATTGTTGACAATGGTGCCAAAAGGAAGGACTGTTTTTAAATAGAAATTTTCTTCATCTTTTAACTCTGCCTGCAAATGTTTGAGCAAACTATGTGCCTTGGTTCCAAGGGAAGTGATGGTTTGTGATGTTTTTCATGCCTCGGTAACCAGTTCCATTCTTTTCTTGATATTATTTTTCACATAACCTCTACAGGATGCGAGGAGGGTGGAGGATGCTTTTAAGTTGGTTGCAGAGGTGGCAAGCACGACTATTGCCAAAGGATTTACAATAAATGACATAGGATTCAAAGCCTCTTCCAATTCCTTGACCCAGTCCTTCAATCTGGCATTCTCAGCCTCGATGCCTCCAATGGAATCATGAAGTGCATCTCTACTCACGTTGTGAAGTTGGCAGATTTGGGATGGCCACATGTTGGCAAGGTCAACCTCTCAATGAGATTTTCCTTTCTGGTTTTTTACATTTTTTTCTCAATTGTCAATTTTTTGGACTGGCTGTCAAAAACAATGCTCTAGAACACGAAGAATTCATCTTCATCAAAATTTTCAGTATCGGATATGTCCATTGGACGACTATGCTAGATGGCGTCTCCGGGCTGATCAAGGTAGTGGAGCATGCTATACAGATCAGTGTCAAGTTCCATGTTCTCACTCTGAATTTCTGGCTCTTCCACCTGTCCCAAATTTTTTTTTCTCTTCTATTCTACTAGAAGCTTGTGAGAACTATCAATTTTAGAGTGAGGAGGGTCGTTATCTCTTCCTCCGTTTGAATAAATCTGAGTTGCTTTGTTTTTGTGGTGGGTTGTTGGAGCGATGCTCTGGGATGTCCTACTTTTTGGAGTGTTATTTGTCGATTGAACACTCTTGTCACCGAGGCCTTTCCCCTGTTGCCTATACAATTTAGTGCTGCTTTGCACTGTGTCTAGGTCGCCGACATCAGAAGCAAGAGCGTTGTTGCCACTGTCTCTATTTTCGGGCAGGTTGTTTTTGAAAATACAATCGTCGAGGCCAAGTGTTTGTAAATGTTGTCGAAAAATATTATCGGGGTTGAACCCTCTTATGATTTTAGCATATCTCAGATTGGAGATGCTAGAATGCGCTACGAATTCGTCAATTTTGTTGACATTTTTCAACATGAACTCCCCTACTTTCCAAGGCAGAGGAATAAACTATTTTTTTCTCTTCTTTTGCAATAGATGCAACCAGTAGTTGTATTTTCATGCTACTTCTGCAGCAAGCATTATGTCTGTAATGTGACATGGAAGGAGAGAAGGTTTTTCCGTGGAGCCAAAAATTCTTATCACGGTGTAATTATCCAAATGTTCAAGTGTCCCCTTCGTGTCCAAAAAATTGGTTGTCTGTTTAGATATGCGGGGAGCATATTCTCCTAACAACAAAACTTTGAAAATAGACATGAAGCCATTAAAAACCTCATAAAAATAGTGGGAAGCCTTGTGCTTCCACAAGGGCTGGTACTAGAACATTACTGGGTCGAATTCCCAGTTAATATTCTTGGACAGAGACAGTTGTGGAAACTGACAGCAACGCGCTATTGCAAAAACTAAGTAGGACAACATATAAAAATTATTTTCCCTTTTGAAGCTTGACAATTGGGAACATATTTCACAAGAAATTAACTTTCCCCAATAAAAAATGGCTTGTTCGTTGACTGTGAAATACAAAATATAAAAAACCATTCGGGAAACAGTTGTTGTGGACTCTTGTCCTGTTATTCTTGTAAACAACCACGCAATTTCATGAAAAGGATTTTAAATGAACTAACCTGCAGGCTTGTGATATATCTAGGAACTAGAATCAGGTTTTCCAATAAATGGGACAAGAGGTCCAACCCATTATTATGCTTTTCTAGGAACTATTTTCAATATTCTCCTCTGAACGTCAATGTTGGCTCCAAAAATATTAACATCTGGCATAATACTTGAGGTAACAAAGAAATATAAGAGCAGTCCCGCAGTAGAATAATTCTTTTGTCTGAAAAAAAATTATTAGCGCACCAAGAGACCAGGTCCTTATAGTAAAAAACCTCAGGGACATAGCCTACATGAGAAATCCCAGAGTTCCAAATTACTTGGTTCTTTGTGGTAGAGGTTGAGTAATAAGAATATGCCCTCAGCCACTGGAAGTTCTGGTCCTCGCACCCGAAGATGTTCACTTTATCTCCACAAAACTGTTGTTGAGTTGATGCCATAGGTTTATGAGAACATTGGTTTTCTCCAGACGAAGGTTGAAATGAACAGTTAGAGATGATAATGCAACTCTCTGCTAAATCTTGGTTAAATGATTATGAATGGGAAAGCTCCTCGAGCCTTTCAATGATTAACAACAATTTGTATGGGTTGTGCATGATGAACTATTAGCAATAAAGCTTACTTATTGCATATTTAGAAATGTGAAGGTGGCAGGTACGACGAAGAGCAATTAAGGATTGGAGGTTTAATGAACGTGCCAAGGCAATGATGTGTGATAAACATTTCATGATTTTGAAATCAACACTCGGAAGGGATAATATAACCCCCCACAAATCTTGGTTTAATGCGCATTAATAGGAGATCTTCTCGAGCCTTTCACCTATCAATGACAATCTATACGGTTCTTGCATGATGAGATGTTAGAATTAAATGTCATTAATTCCATATTTAGAAACAAGATATGTATATATATATATATAAACATTTTTTTTTCTTTTATTATATACAAGTGCGAAGTTCACGAAGATGGGGGAGAGCAAGGAAAGAACGACAAGGTCTGAAAAGTGGTCGGACGGAATTCAAAAAAGGATTACAGGGATATTCAGGAAAGGAGAGTGTTCCACAGTCAAATTTTATGTATCGAAATTTTTTACTGCAAAACATGTAAAACATAAGAGATCATGATGGGGCAGTTCAACAACGGGTTTGTATATTTGTGGAATTCTGGGAAAGTGGCTAAGTATGGAATAGGGAAATGGTTGGGCAGACTCATTCTCGGAAGCGAGGATTGAAGTTTTCATGAACGGACCAACCCGATGATGCACAAATGACATTCCATGATGTTGAAATTAAATCTTGCCAATTGCATGCCTAGAAATAAGATCATATATAATTGCTAATTGCTAATTGAAAAGGGGTGTGGGAACAAGAAATAACAATTAGGAATTAAATGTTTCTTGAACCCGCAAAACCGACGATCCGCGAAAGAAATTTGAAGAAATGGCGAAGTATGGAAAGCAGACAGACGCGCTTCAAAATGGAGTGACAATAGTTCCACAGAAGATGTGAGGACCTGACAGTTAAATTGTATTTCTTGGAAGTTTTTAGTGATAAAATGTATACCACGGAAGAAGGCATGATAGGTAGACCGTAATATAGAAGAGGGTATGATCTGAGTCAGGTTGTAAATTTCTATATTGCGGAAGTGACAGTACTATTCGCAGGTCATGGAACAATAGAAGTCCAATCTAGAGCCCGCCTACCAGGAATCCGTGGTCGGAGAAGTGTCTGGGTATGGAATGGGGAAGCGGTCAGCCGGTATCGCGATATAAGAGCACGAGTGCAAGTGTGAATCCGCAAGTCCGTCCACGCGCATAGCTAGACATTTTCAAAAAAATGAATAAGTGAAGAGAAAGATAAAGTTCAGGGAAAAGAGAAACGAATATTTGGCCAAGTATAGAAGACATAAAAGAAGGGCCAATATATTCACATCTGTAACAAATATTCCATTTTCCTGCCAAGATATATACTTGGAAAGAAGTGTGAAGGTGGTCGGCATAGAAAATAGTGACTAGGAATACGATCTGCGAGTTTACTTGGTTCTTGGTTGTATGCTTCGTCTGTCAATTTGTATATCCCTGAACTCTGAGTCATTTTTTTAGCCAGCCAACCCGCAAGTCTGGCTGTCAATTTGTATAATGTGGAAGTCTAGGTGTTGTTTGTAGGACACAGAACTATAAAGGAAATGTTTTTCCCTTTAATATAGCTTATGTGACGCAAATGTGGTATGGCTCGTTTTAGCAATTTTGCATCCGTAAACAATGGCAATATTGAGCCCACCAGCCCTGGAGCTCGTGTGTCAATTTGTATATCGCGAAGCTCCGGATGTTGTTTGGAGGTCACAGAAAAATAGAAGTGCAATGTTGAGCCAACCAACAAGCAAGTCATCCTGTCAATTTGTATATCTCGAAACTGTGGGTGCTACTTGTAGGACACAAAACAATAGAGGGACAATTTAGAGAAAGGAGAAATGCTCGATGGAAATGCGTGAATCCGCCAAGCCGCACAGCAAGGCATTTTCAGGAGAAAATGATTAAGCAACCAGGAAGAGAAACTACAGGGGATAAAAGAGTGGGAAAATAGAAAAATAGAGGCCATTTTTTGTAAGCGCAAATTTGTTTCAAAGAAACCCCATTGTTCCAAAACCATCATTTTCTACTAATTGTCAGCAAATGCTTTGTTGAATATTTGATTTTATTTCAACTTGTGCGTGTAAGTATCTTCTTGATACATTCTTCCATGACTGTAACGTATTAACTTAAGTATTAAACTTTATTTTCTACTAATTGTCAGCAAATTCTTTGTTGAAGATTAGATTTTATTGGAATGTGTGGGTGTAAGTGTGTTCTTGATACATTCTTCCATGACTGTAACATATTAACTTAAGTATTAAACTTCTTGCATTATGGGTTGTTAGCATTAAAACTTAATAAATGCATGTCTAGAAACAAGAAGGATGATTTTGCTGCAAGATTGTACATTGGTATTGCTATGTTTTATCTGCATTATAAATAGAATTTAACGTTGGTTTGAAACTGTGTGTATTCCATTTTTTGTTTGCATAAAAGCCTGGTGGATTGACACAATACATTGTCATATAATTTTTAAATGTTCTATCTTAGAAAAAATAACCTAAGTAAACAAAATATCGAAGAACTACAAAACCACCGAACCATGCCAATGAGAACAGGCGTTAAATCCAGAAAAGAAGCAACAACAAAGACTCCAAGGAAATTTTTTTTAATAAAAAATCCATTTAAGAAAATAAGAAAAAAATTGAGTATTGTACATCTATCCTTATAAATTGGACCCAGTTCTTTGTGCCAAAACATTGAAGGTATTTTCCACAAACACAGGCATGGGATCCGCAGTATGCAAGATCGTTGCAGTTTTCTCCTCAATGAATCATCTTGTGGTAAAATTGATAGTTTTCAGAAGCTTCCCGTGAGGTAGAAGATGAAAAACATTGCAGGGAAAATGGAATAGCCCTTAACTGAAAGTTAGGACACAACTAGAAATCGCCTCTGCACAGTCGAAAAAACTTCAGCGACACAGGTTGCACGTGCAATTTCAGAGGCCCAAATTAGTCCATTCTCGGTGGAAGGATATGACTAGTAGAAATATGCCTTGCAGTAGTGAGAGTACTGAACCTGATTCCCGAAGATGTTAACTGTATATCTAGAGAACAGGACAGTAGTCCCACAAGTGAATAATTTTTTTGGCTTGAAATATATCTCTGGGAGCATCAACATATCATTTCTTTACAGTGAAACTCTTCCACCCAGAACAGACTAATTTGGACTTATGGAATTCCTACTTTCGCACTGCAAAGCGACTATTGCGTTCAACATCAATTTCTTTTCTGAAACTCCTTTTGGTGTTGTCAGGACCACCATCACTGAGCTAGGAATTTTTTTCCATTATGGTTGATTTCAATTTGGGTGCAGGAGTGGGAACAATCTCTGCATTGCCATCATCCATTGTCGTATCATCGCCCATCAGATAGTCTTATTCTGGCTTGGAATCCATGACATCAACCTCTGCGCCATCCATCAATGCAACTGGGCAGGTTCTTTGAGCAGGTAGGGTTTCCTTGGAATTCTTTGTCTTGAAATATAACTCTCGCTGTACGAAGGGACCATCTCATTTTTTTCTCCTGGGGCAGAGGGAGATGAGTAGCAAGAATATGCCCTGGAATAGTGGAACCTCTCGCCATTATGGCCGAATGTGTTTACTGTATCTGGACAAAACTGCTGCCACAAGTTAACAAGAATTTTTTTTTTCTCCATACAATGTTTGAAAAGAAAATTGGGGAGGGATAATATAACCCTCCACAAATTATGGTTTCATGCGTATCAATGGAACATCTCCTCGAGCCTTTCGTTGATCAATGAAAATATCCAAGGTTCATATGGAATGAGTTGTTACCATTAAAGCTCACTAATTGCAGATTTAGAAAAAAGTGCAAAGGTCGCAGTGACAACGAAGATAGATTAAAAATTAGAAATTTCTTAAAGGCACCAACCCGCCGGCACACAAAAACAAATTGCATCATGTTTGAAATGAATACTTGGAAAGGATAACATACTTCTATGCAAATCTTGGTTTAATTCGTAGTAATGGCAAATACTTTCCGGCCTTCCGGACATTAATGACAATCTTAACGGTTCCTACAGGATGAACTACTAGTATTAAAGCTTAAATATTGCATATCTGGAAACAAGTACAAAGGTAGTGGTGATGGTCAAGTGTGATGAAGCATTGTACATTTCGTGCACCTGCCAACCCGTGAAATAGATTCCAAGAAATGCCCAAGTATGGAAAGCGGTTGGGCGGGTTACAAAAGAAAAAGGGAAAAAGATATACCCAGGAGACTTGAAGGGCCGATGGTCATATTGCATCTCAGTGACAGATATTGACCATCAATTTGTATGTCACATAATTTTGGTTATTGTTTGTGTGTAGGGGAACAACAGAAGTGCAATGTCGAGAGGGAAATTTTCATATTGTTGAACTTCAGGTTCTGTATATAAAAGCAGGAGACATTTGGAAAAATAACCAAGTAAACAGAAAGAGAAATCATACAAGATGAAGGGGAATTTGTAAATCGTGGAAGTCTAGGTGCTAGTTGTAGGCAGCAGAACAATGGAAACGCAATGTTAAACCTGCCTATGCAGGAACCCGCGATTCAAAATTTTTGTTCAATATGAAATGGGGAAGCGATCAGTCGGGCTAGTGATATAAAAGTAACAATGGAAATTTGAAGACGTGAATCTGCCAAATCCCGCACCTAGACATTTTTTGAAAAACGAGTAAGTAAAGAAAGGGAAAGCAGAGAGAAAAGAGAAAGCAGATGGCAATTTTCGGAAGCGGGAATTGGTCTTAACAGTAACTATGGAGTGCATTAAAAATGTTAACAGGTTCTTCAATCAAGGAATAGATACAACAAGTGATGTTTATAGTTTCCAGGATCTGTTTGTATAAGAGAAGCATCAAAAAGTTACAAGAAAATCATTTTTTGGATGTTTAAGTAAAGCTTTTGTACTCTTAGCTTCATCAAAAGTATAACAACGACACATTTTAATTTTAATGTCCTCTCATTCATATGATTGTTCCATTAGACTTCGCATAGTGTATATTCTTTTATTTCAATTTGTTTTCTAATTTGTGGGTCACAGAAGTCAGGGTGTTGTTTGCAGGCGGTGAAGCAATGGAAACACAATATTGAACCCACCTATCCGGTAACTCGCCTATTCAGAAAACCGCGAGCCAAATTTTTTTTACAATATGAAATGGGGAAGCCGTAAGTCGGGTTAGTGATACAAAAGTAAGTGAAATCTGAAGATGTGAATGCGCCAACTTCCGCACCTAGAAATTTTCCAAAAAACGAGTAATACACACTAAATATATACTATAAAGTATGAACCTGAGATTTTATAGAGCATGTATGGATCACGCATTCCATACTTAGCCACTTTTTGGATCGCGGTTTCTTGGGCTGGCAGGCTCAAAATTGGGCCTCTATTCTTTTGTGGCCTACAAATAACACCCAGAATTTCGCGATATACAAATTGACAAGCGGACCTGTGGGCTAGCTCGGTCAACATTGCACTCCTTTTGTTTCGTGTCATACAAACAACACTTGGAGTTCCGCGATATACAAATTGATAAACGGACTCTAGGGCTGGCGGCCTCAAGAGTACGATTGTCTATGGATGGTAATCCCTATCAACTATTTAACATTATCTAAAAACATTATTTTCAATACTAAATTGTTAATATTAAATATTGATATTGTACAATTTAATTAGACAAAAAGGTTTGTACAATATGAAACGGGGAAGCGGTAGATCGGGCTTGTGATATAAAAGTAAGTGAAATCTGAAGACCTGAATCCGCCAACTTCCGCACCAAGAAATTTTCTGAAAAAAGGAGTAATACATAATATGTACTTTTAGAAAGTACGAACATGAGATTTTATAGAGCATGTACTGATCCCGCATTCCATACTTAGCCACTTTTTAGATCGGGGGTTCTCAGGCTGGCGGGCTCAAAATTGGGCCTCTATTGTTTCATGTGCTACAAATAGCACCCAAGAGTTCCATGATATACAAATTGATAGGCAAACTTGTGGGTTGGCTGGCTCAACATTGCATTTCTAGTGTTTTGTGTCCTTCAAGCAACACTCGGAGTTATGCCATATACGAATTGATAGACAGACTCCAGGGTTGGTGGGCTCAAGCTTGCGATTGTTTACAGATGGTGATACCTATCAACTATCTAACACTACATAAAAGCATTATTTTCAATACTAAAGTATTAATATTAAATATTGATATTGTATAATTTAATTACATAAAATTATTAAAGGATGTTAAATATCTTATTTCAAAGGAAAACCCGCATATTCGGAAACTTGTGTTCCAAATTTTTTGTATAATATGAAACGGGGAAGAGGTCGGTCAGGATGGTGATATAAAAAAGGGTGTAAATTTGAACACGTGTATCCGTCAAGTTCCACACCTAGAAATTTTTCGAAGAAATGAGTAATGCATACTAAATATGTACTTTTATAAAGTATGGGCATGGGATTGTATACAGCATGTACGAATCCCTCATTCCATACTTAGCCACTTTTTGGATCATGGGTTCTCGGGATGGCGGGCTCAAAATTGGGCCTATGTTGTTCCATGCCCTACAAATAACACCTAGAGTTCCGTGATATACAAATTGATAAGAAGACTTGCGGGCTATTTGAATTTTAAGGGCCTCGTGTTAATGTGATAGCACAATTGGACTTGGGCCAGTTTATATTCATTTATTATAATATGAAACGGGGAAGCAGTCGATCGAGCTGGTGATATAAAGTAAGTGAAATTTGAATTCATGAATCTGCCAACTTCCGCAGCTAGAAGTTTTCCAAAAAACGCGTAATACATACTAGGTATGTACTCTTATAAAGTGTGGACATGAGATTTGTATCGAGCATGTATAGATCCTGCATTCCATACTCGTCCACTTTTTGGATCGCGGGTTCTCAGTCTGGTGGGCTCAAAATTGAGCCTCTATTGCTCTGTATCCTACAATTAGCACCCAGAGTCCTGTGATATACAAATGGATTGGCAAACTTGCGGACTGGCTGGCTCAACATTGCACTTCTATTGTTTTGTGTCTTCCAAACAACACTCAGAGGAAACGATTAATACATACTAAATATGTACTTTTATAAACTATGGACATCAAATTTTATAGAGCATGTACGAATCCCTCATTCCATACTTAGCCACTTTTTGGATCACGGGTTCTTGGGCTGGTGGGCTCAAAATTGTGCCTCTATTGTTTTTTTCCCTATAAATAGCACCCAGAGTTCCGCGATATACAAATTGACAAGAGGACTTGCATACTATTTGAATTTTAAGGGCCTCGTGTTGACGTGTTAGCACAATTGGACTTGGTCTAGTTTATATTTGTTTATTACAATATGAAACAGGGAAGCGGTTGATCAGGCTGGAAGTAAGTGAAATCTGAAGTCATGAATCCGCCAACTTCCGTACCTAGAAGTTTTCCGAAAAATGAGTAATACATACAAAGTATGTACTCTTATAAAGTATGGACATGATATTTTTATAGAGAATGTATGGATCCCGCATTCCACACTTGGCCACTTTTTGGATCGTGGGTTCTCGGGCTCAAATTGGGCCTCTATTGTTTCGTTCCCTACAAATAGCACCCAGAATTCCGTGATATACAAATTGAAAAGCGGACCTGCAGGTTGGTTGGCTCAACATTGCATTTTTATTGTTCTGTGTCCTCCAAACAACAATCAGAGTTCCACGATATACAAATTGACAGAGGAACTTCAGGGCTGGTGGACTCAAGATTTCCATTGTTTATGAATGGTAATCCCTATAAACTATCTAACATTATCTAAAAACATTATTTTAAATACTAAATTATTAATATTAAATATTGATATTGTAAAATTTAATTAGACAAAAAAGTTTGTACAATTTGAAATGGGGAAGCAGTCGGTCAAGCTGGTGATATAAAAGTAAGTGGAAATCTAAACGCGTGCATACACCAACTTCCACTCCTAGAAATTTTATGAGAAATGGGAAATACATACTAAACTTGTACTTTTATAAAGTATGGACATGAGATTTTATAGAGCATGTACAGATCCTTCATTACATACTTATCCACTTTTTGGATCACGGGTTCTCGGGCTGGCGGGCTCAAAATTGAGCCTCTATTGTTTTGTGTCCTACAAATAGCACCCATAGTTCCACGATATACAAATTTACATATGGACTTGTGGGTTGTCTGCCTCAACATTGCACTTCTATTGTTCCATGTCCTCCAAACAACACTTGGAGTTCCGCGACATACAAATTGACAGAAGGACTCCAGGACTGGCAGGCTCAAGATTGTGATTGTTTACGGATGGTCATCCTATCTAACATTATCTAAAAACATTATTTTCAAATACTAAATTATTAATATTAAATATTGATATTGTACAATTTAATTACATAAAATTATCAAAGGATGTTAAATCTCTTATTTAAAAAAAAAAATGAACGAAACAATTTTTATTTTTTTTTAAACTCTATCACCGCAAGCATAACAATGACCAATTTGAATTTTAAGGGACTTTTGTTGATATGATAGCACAATTATTCCTTGATTTCAAATTATTCCAGGAGATTAATTTTACCAAGTTCATCAATCAAGCTGGAAAAATGCTAAAACAAGCCACACACTACATTTGCATCATAACGCCATAGAAATTATCAGGCAGATTTGTGGGCTAAATGGATAAAAAATTGCAATTCTATTGTTCCATGTCCTCCAAACAACACTCTGAGTTCTGCAATATACAAATTGACAGACAAAGCATACAACCAAGAACCAACTAAACTCCAAACAGGCCGCAAGCAAGTTCCCACAAGGTTCCATAGAGCAAGACGCATCGACCTTTGCATCAAACAATTTGATATACAAAGAAAAGACGTCACCGCATTTGTTTTCTCTTACATCTGGTATATGTTCCTAGTAGAAAATAACCGGGGCCATGGGATATATGGGGTTTGATGCCATGTTTCCCATTTTTGGACCGAAAATTTTTATGCGCATGCAATCCCAAGTAGTCGAGTCTGAGGAACATTCATCTGGATGCTGAAGAAATATTACACAGACACATGAGGTATTTTCGTTTCCTACAAAAGTTTGATATACTTTTTTTTTCCCTTCTTCAGCCGATATGCAAAATTTCATTTTCCTCATTTAAGGTGAATTTATTGTGTATCTGAAAGTCCCACAGCATGTAGACACTACTTTCTTTTTTTTTTAGATACATTTCATATGACAATTCTGCCAAATTGGGAAGCACATTTTGTAACAGAGGCCACCTAATTGTACAATGCATGATTTTGTTGCCCACGGTTCGGATGGCAGCACTGAGGCAATGTCCATATATATATGGACATTTTTCACTGCATCGCAGACAAACAATCATATAATCACTTATCAAAGAAGAGGCAGAAGCATGAGAGTTGCATTTCGCACATACAGGTTCAAAGGGGGTCGAGTACACATTGGATGCAACTAAAATACCTTCAACTTGGGAACATGAGCATAGGAATTAATACATTGAAAAATATAATACACAACTACACCCCCCACCCCCCTTAAAAAAAATAAAAAAATAAAACAAGATGCATAAATTTGGTGAAGGCTATTTGTATAAGAAAAGTGAGGATGATTTTGTGGATGTATACACACAACAGTTGTAGAGCTAGCTATTTTTCTCAGATCTTGTACTATATCTGCTCGCAACTCTGTTACAAATGTTGCCTGGGTTGCCCAAAAGATCCTTTCTCTAACATCCCTTTTCTTTGTTATATTTTTGAAGAGCATAAGTGGAATCTACCCTTTATGCAATTATTGCTCCATTGACAAAAAAAAAAATTGAATAGGTATCGAACAATTGAAGCTGCAACATGTAACAATGCAATATGTGTGTAACTTACCCGAGATACATGCACATGTGAAAGTAAAGGACAAAACTGGATATGAAAAGTGGTACCATTTCTTTGTCGATGTCTGAATCTCCATCCTTTATATGGAGAATGTGTTTTGAGCCAAGTTTTCTCGCCAATGTGACAATTGTGCCAATGGTTCCGATTGGGTAATTATCAGCGCTATGTGAAAGCTAGTTGATAGTCACGTCTAGGACGAAACGGTATTTTGAACAAACAATGTGAATTTTTTCCACAGTACTTGTTTCGTTGAGCGAAATAATTTGATCGCAATCACCACGGTCATATACTATTTTGGGAAATATATTAAAATTTGTAATGGATATCCCATTACTCGACAACATCTTTTCTACATGGTTCTGGACAAGTTGTGTAGGAATAATTAGTGTCATTGTCATCATGGCCTCCTTGTCTATCATGTCAGGATGCATAATGGATCTAGTTTTTTTTCCTTATCCAAGTAGGTGTTATAGATGACCATTATGTCCTCAATGAACACTTGTCCAGTTCGGCGGTTGTTCAAGCCCTCTATTGATAATACTTTGGGTGTTACAACTCTAGACCTGGTGACAATTTTTGAATAAGAAAACTAAAGTGAATGGTAGTGTGCATTTTTTTTTTGTATTCTTCTTTCACTGGAATAAATATACAAGTACACGCATATCTTCGATGAACTATGGAGCTAGATTTTTTCAACCACACCTCTTAGTCTGCGGAACATGCGATATGTTCGGCGTCTCGCTTGTACTTGTTGATACTTCTTGTGAACTACAAACCATGTATTTCAGATGAAATCAGCATATTCACCATGCCATAGATGAATATATAGTCGAGGATATTTGTTTGGTAAAGATACTAAGAGTTGAGTGTATGCATCTTTACCTTTGGCCTTGTCAGTCTGCTGATATCTGGGATGACTGACTGCTCATGGCCATGTCACTAGTCCAACCTTTTCTGATGCAAACATGTGCAGATGAACATCAAGACTAAATAAGAATACGCATTCTATATTTTCCATTAGAAGGACTAAATAAGTGTAAAATTGTATGCATTTGATTTTTTTAATTGGAAAAATGTGTAACAACAAACAGGGTGTGAGGGCAAGGCACCACGACCAATCTGTATATTGCAGACCCCCGGAAGTTAGGGGATCAATCTTGAACCCTCAAGCTGGGCACCCGCAATCGACAAAGTGGATAAGTATGGAATAAGGTAGAAGCATGACCAAAGATGTGAAACCGTTAGTCCGCCAACCAACACACCAAGGCATTTTTGGAAAGACCACTAAGAAGATCAATTAGAAAACAAAAGGAATAATATAAAATGGAAAAATTAAAAATAGGGAGGGAATAAAGGTCCATTGCTGCCAAGCCATCGTTTTCAAGTCTAATATTATATGCCTCCACCCGGTTTGTATATCTAATTTACCAGCATAGTTGGTATACCTTTTAGAATATTGTACCAAAGAACCCTCTACTGTTGCATAGAAAAATTCATCTTCCTATCCAACCAACCTATTTTTTCCAAGGTAGAAACATCGAATATGAAATGGACATGAAGGCAAGTTAATATGAAGACAAACATGTAAAAGAAAGAGAAACATGGCTATTTACCCGCCAAATAGTCCATCGTCCTCTCCAGCCATTTTGTTTGTTTAAATGTAGCAACGCAGCGAAAACAAAATGGACATGAAGTAGGTTAGTATGCAGGAAGGCATGTAATGAAGATAAGTTATCATGATGACAGACATGTAAAAGAAAGAGAAATAGGTTTATTTACCCGCCAAAGAGTCCATCATCTTCTCCAACCATTATGTTTGTTTAAATGTAGCAATGCAGCGAAAACACAACAGACATGAAGTAGGTTAGTATGTATGAAGGAATGTAATGAAGATAAGTTATCATGCAGGAAGGTACACAACATCTACATACAATAAACTAGGTGAACACATATACAGACAATAACTGAAATACAAAACAACGCAATATGAAATAACAGTACAAGCGTGCACATTTCTATATCCTCTTCAATCAATGCAATCAAGACTCCGTCATTTTCTCTAGCTATTCTATTTGTTTGAATGTGGGAACACACAAAATACAATGAACATGAATGGAAGCTGGTATGCACCGGAGAACAAGTAATATTTACATACAATAAAAGAGACTCAACTAATAGTCTAAAAGATAGGCACAAACATGAACCTTTTTGCTTCTCCATCCATAGCTGTAAATGTGTAATTTTTTTTTCCCTGCCCAAAATATATTACAAGCCACAAAACATCACGAAATTGAATGGTCGTAGGCACAAAATGATTTATGGTTTTCCATGGAAAAGTATCTAGATATGATTCCACAGATGGAAATATATGTTATTTATCCTCTACACAAACTATTGTGCCCATGATACAATATTTTGTTTTTTCATGGCAAACTACCTAGATATGCTTTGAGACATCAAAATATACTTTTGCAGAACCTTTGTTGTACATATCATATCTCAAGTACAAGAAAAATGGTATCATGGGCACACCAGTCTGTGTAGAGGACAAAGAACATGTAATGTCATATGGGCACATTTGACCATACATGGTTTATAAATGCAGCCTGCATATGCTTTATTTTAACAAAAAGCAACGGATATTGCAATTTCACATGTAATTCTCAAACAATTTTGCATGCAACTATTTTCTTTCATGCCAGCACTGAAGCACCAGCAAAATCTCACAGCAAAACATATATCTACCTCGATAGACAGGGAAAATAACACAACTTCATGTTTACTCATGGGTGCAGGGGATGAACATCGTAAAGCGCCCAAAAAACAACAATAATCCAAAAAAATTAGCTCCAACTACCGGCACAGGACCCCAATCCTGCAAGCTCGAATCAAACAAAAGAAAAAATAAAGCATGAATAGGCTGAACTGTATCCCCAGGGCCCCAAAGTGTAAACTTGAGCCAAACAAACACAACCAACAACCCAGGAACCAATGAACCAGCGAACAAGCAACAACCACCGAACCGATAAATAACATATGTATCTCCAATGATTATGAAACTGTAACTGAAGCACAGAAGGAACCAAAAACATACGATGACCATGCCACTATAAATAAGCAAACATTCTTAGTTGCAAACTGCAAACATTGAACAAAAAACAAGGAATAGAAAATGAAACTATGGCATGGAAACTTACTCCGAAACGATGAAAGGCAGAAGCACAAGTCGAACTGTGAATGAAACAACAACAAGCAACAACCGATGAACTAGCGAAGAAGAAGCACTCACCGAACCAATAAGCATTGTATGTAGCTTCAATGATGATGAAATTGCATTACAAAGGTAGAAGAAGGATGAAACATACAATGCCTATTCAATTGGCGATGGACAACACTATTGTGCAAAATCACTGCAACATTGTATGGAAAATTTTAGGGAAACATGTACTTCGAGAAGCATATTTAGATAAACATTTAAGGCTGTCAGGTTGTCTAAGGACCTCGCGGTATGAAAACATTTAATTTGTCAGGCCTATTGGAGGACCTCACATCATGTAAACATTCAAGATTTTAGGTCTATTCAAGCACCTCAAAAAACGTGTCAATACATTTCAATACAAATACATGCGGCAAGGACGTTATAAACTTTGGAATTTTTTATCACTATAAAGCTTGGATATCAAAACATTTCAATATGATTAGTACAAATAAAAACTTAGGGATATATTCAGCTAGCGGAAAATGCTAATACAAACATTCAAATTAATGCTAGCATTAATCCACCTTCAAGCAATACATAGGAAAAATATATGATTCAAAAAGACTGTATACAATAAAAATTTTGGATATGTTACCATATAAAACATTGGGAATAGTGAAGCGGGAAATAATACCTCCAATCTCTTATCCGATCAGATCAATACATATATGGTACTTTTTATTATATAAAAATCTATGTTTTTAGTTCCCTAGCTCCAGCAATATATATTATGCAAATATTTGTGGTCAAAGGACAAACTAATATGTAGTCAACGAATTATCGATGGCTATAGTCCCTCTATGCCTATGGAAGGGACTAATAATGCTTTATCTGAATTGCATTATGTCATCTTGTCTAATGCTTGTATTATATAGACTTTCAAGACATTGACTAAAATAACATGATCCATAAGAAAGGGAGAGATTTTAATATGTGAAAACAATTAATTGACATATGGAGCACTTGGTGAAAGCATTAATTGATCTAATTCCACCCATTCATATTTTAGAGGTGCATGAAGAAAAACATCTATACTTCATGGAATGCAATGAACGTAGAAGCAACAAATTTGCAAAGCCATCTAACTTAATAATACAAATGACACATATTAATATGACACACAATAATCAAGCAAATGCAATTGTTAATTCAATTCAAAAGAATAAGTTCAAATGTAATGCCATCTAACTTAATAATACAAATGGCACATATTAATATGAAAATTGCAATGGTTAATTCAGCTGAAAAGAATAAGTTCAAATAAAAGTAGAAAAAAAAAGATTGATTTTGAAATCTAAAAGGGGTCTCCCAAATTGATTGACTTGAGGGTGTTTGAGACCTTAAAAAATGGTGAGACACTAGAAAGACCTCAACAAATAGTTTGACATTAGAAAAAAACATGCATCTTTATAGATAAGTTATTACTTTGAGAATTTCTCTCATAAATTCAAACGTTTACCTTCATGACACCTAGTTTTCAAATTAACTGAGTCTTGCAAAGATGTGTTCAATTACTAAGCTTGGAATAACTTTGTTCCTAGGGTGACTCATTTACCAATTGAACAAAAGACGTGACTCATTTACTAATTGAACCAAAGGCAATAACGATGTGATGAATTTATTTAAAGGCTTAAATCAATGCTATAGGTGAAATCCATAATCCTATTTTTTTTTAGATGAGAGGATTTAAAATATTTTCTCAAGGTTAGATCATCGTGTTTCTCGACTAAACGTGAGATTCCATAGCCTTAGTGGAGTCACCCCAACATCACAATACTTTCTCCACTTCCATTGAATTTTCATATCCCTAGTGGAGATACCTGCATTTCTCAAAATAGGAAAACTAATTATCAGATGGGGGAAGATAACATATTTGAAAATTAGGAGGGGCGATACCTATTTTAGAGAGCATAATCGACATTCCTAGGTAATAAAAACACCTCTTGTTATTTTGACTCTAGATTGATAGTTGTCACTTAGCATAATTCAGTTTTCATTAATGTGAGTGGGATGTACCTTTGAGAAAACTAACTCATGAATAAATTACATGGAGAACACCTTGTAGAAGAGGTTTTTGCACATATTTTTAGTGTTACAAGATTTGGAAAAAATTTCAAAACAACCTTCGCTACAACCTGAGGTTTTAATGGATGTTCCATATAACTAAAAAAAATTAGGCAGACTTTTCGATGTTTTTATTTTCAAAATGCATCAGTGCACTCTTAACCAAACTACACCAATGCTTTCATATAAGAAAAAGAATCAATGGCATGGATCTAGTACATGTAGCAATACTTTCATTATACTATGCAAAAAGAAGTCTCTTAGTTAAAGTAGTAACGCAATCACTATTAGGTTCCACACAAGTGTATGGTCACACTTGAAGAAAGAGAAAATCATGGGATCCCGTGGGAAACTTACGTCACTCTAATACACAAATTACACTATCACTAGGGTTACATTAGAGAATGATTTCAAATTAAACCTTCCACCCTTTATCAGCGTGCAATTTGTCTTTAATGTGGAGCTTCTTTGATTATATGTTTCACCTTTATTGGACACCTCAAAGGTCGCAAGGAACTTTCCCCTTAAAGAGATCAAATTTAATTGCATTGATTCTGCTACAGTGGATTAAATAATGAACATGAGAAAAATGAATATCACTCACCAATAAAATATACAACTCTATCATATTGTAAAAGTAGGACAAATGCTTCACCAAGGGTTTATGTGGAATTTGAATCAACAAATGTTTCCTAGTATGATGCAATAAATTGATGCAATGGGTGGAAAAAATTGGTCTAGGTGATGGTTTGGGACTTCTAGGTTCCCATTCACGACCAACATCATCTTGAAAATGTAATTGAACCATATCACATTGTTAGGGTCCTAACCCGCACATAGGTAGATTAATATATTCGGATGTAGTAAAGGTCAATATTAATAATGCCTTTCAATAAAATAGAATAAGGCGGATGTAAGAAGACCTAATAAAAGCTTCCGCTTCTAGAAGGATCTTCCTCTAGATGCTTCTCTTGATAGAGATTTTGTATAAATAAGGGTCGAGGGTATGAAAACCCTAGCCTGGAGATTATTGTAACAGAGTGTTGCTCGATTGGAGGTTGCACCCTCGAAGAGGCCTGCGAACATTGCTTTCTAAATCAAAGTGTTATTTCTATTGTTGTTCTTATATCATTTATGTGTTATTGTGGACATTATGCTGGATATTTTACTGTTATTCTGCCATTCCTAGCATTTTATTTATGTTCAGCATATTTTATATATTTGGTATCTTGCAAGTGGTATCAAATCACTTTCCTTGGCATAAATTCTGGGAATTTTTTTTCAGGGTAGAGACGTATTCCAACATCTTTAAACCACATAGATCTATCGTTACATGCATAAACCCGCGGTTGAGGGATTCATACATGCAGGAAATACAAGTGGTTCTTAAGCGCACATCTATTGGCCACCCTTGTAACCCCTGTTGGTACCCCTTCGAGTGGTAGTGCATCAGACAACACATGTGTATGGATCGACCTAGATTTCCTAAAGCCCTCTTTAGATAAACCTATTGGCCATTAGACTGCTATAGTGTCACCGAGAACAACACTCAAGAAGATACTCTCTAGTACCTGGGTAGGCGGGTAGTACGGCTAAGGGTACGGTCTATCCTCCTTAGTTAGTGCCCTGAGATATTGGGCCGAGTACTACTG
>SNQJ01S0049826.1:35702-82669 GCA_010110895.2 Picea sitchensis | reverse complement strand
GCTCTGATACCAACTTGATCTAAAAATGAAGAAGACTTGTAATCTTGAAAATATTTGCAAGTTAAATTCTATGTGTTAAAAGCAAATGGATCAACTTTGCAACACATTATTAAAAGGATTTACTCATTTAAGATGCATATAAACAACAACATAATCAATGAACATAAACACATAACACAGCAAATGATAAAGGAGTTCACCCCTCTCTTGGGCTACATCTCCTGGTCCAGCTTCCAATGGATCATTATTATAATTTTCTCAAAGTGCTAAAAAACATGCTTTACAATGCTCAAAATGACCAACAGACTGCTCCAATGGCTTCAGAGTGTCCAAAAACCCCTAGCTGGGCTTTTTCGGCACCTCGTTTGGCCAAAAAACGAAGAAGTTAGGCTTCCTTGAAGTCTCCCCTTCAAGCTTGTTGTCTCTGCATCTACAAAACACACCCCTGTTCATTCAACCTAGAACACATGCTATTTAAAGCGTAAAAACCCGGAACCGGGTGCAACCACACCACCGGTCCAAACTATCAAACCGTTTGTGTCTTGGCCCTAACCCCCAAGGCCCGTGGGCACCTGGCAATCATACGACCGCGCCAACATATAACAACAAGGCTAATGGTTATAACCGTTGGAACCACATATTAAAACCCATGCGCATGGATACGGTGGTCACATGGTAAACCGCGTGCACATATAACCGACAGTTACAATATATGGTTTGCAATATATATATGGTACGTCGTAGCGCTGGTCGCATATAACAATACACATGACCATGGGTCGGGGCTTAGCCTCGGCCCAGTCCACGCCCACATATACAATACAACGACTTTATATATAATGTTTAACACATAGCTATCAAGGAACAAATGTGGGCGCGTCGGTTGGGCGGCCTTTCCCAAAGCTTTGGCCTTGCCCCAGAGGTCACGGGGTCGACTCCGGCTGAGTGCAAAGTTTTAACCAACACATAAGTGACATGTGGCGGCTTGTGATTGGGCCACGTGTCGCATCCCCATTCGCTGCCAATAACACACGCAATATGCCAACTATCTGCCATGTCAGCGTATGGCCTGCCACATCATCTATACGATCTGCCATGTCATCCGTACGGACTATACAGACTGCATAGTCAGCACCCCTTTTTTTGCACGTTTGACGACTCAAACAGATCGCAATATCTCTCGTTCCCGACGTCCATTTGAACCCAAACGAGTTGCATTGGGTTCGAAACGACGAGGCTTACGCTCTCATTTGATTTGAAGCGATTCCGAGCACTTTGAATTTTTGAGCAAAATTTGATCCCCTGATCAATGACCATTGAGGAATATGAAAGGATATTTTTAGAATTGTTGAAGTGTGTCTCCTTCATCAAGGATGAGACAGTGAAGATTTAGAGGTACATGAGTGTGCTTCCAACTTTCATCAGTGATAAAATCCAATATGATGATCCCAAGACTTTGGAAGAAACTATAATGAGAGAAAAAATCTTATATGATCAACAAAAAGGAAAGCCTACTTTCCATAAGGCTTGGGAGGACAAGAAGAAGTTTAAGAAGGAACAGAGGCAGAAAGGGAACAAGCCACCCTTTTTCAGAAATAGTTCTCAAGGACAACCATCTTTTAGAGAGCACATAATGGTTGATGTTGGTGGGAAAAGGCCAAGGCAGACACCCATTCAATGTTGGGGTTGTAAAGGAGACCACAAGTATATAGTTTGTTCTCACAAAAATGACAAAGTGAGAGTTATCCATAATGTACAGCAAGCATAAACAGTGGAGGACATGGGCAGAAGCTTACCTATGATCTATGCAACCCTGGACAATAAGCAAGTTGAGTTATAATCATGCATGATTGAAGTTTAAGGTAGGATCAATAACCATGCCTTTACTATTTTAATAGATTCAGGAGCTAGTCATAACTATATAGATCCTAAGGTAGTGGATAGATTTCTTTTGCCAAGAAAAAAGCATGAGAAATCTTGGCTGGTACAGCTAGCTACAGGAATCAATAGACAAGTTGTTGAGCTAGTTAAATCATGCTTTAGTGGACATGAATGGGCTAAGTACCAAGGCAGATTTGAACATCCTNGATTTCTTTTGCCAAGAAAAAAGCATGAGAAATCTTGGCTGGTACAGCTAGCTACAGGAATCAATAGACAAGTTGTTGAGCTAGTTAAATCATGCTTTAGTGGACATGAATGGGCTAAGTACCAAGGCAGATTTGAACATCCTGCCATTGGGCTCATATGAATGTCTAATTGGTATGGATTGGTTGTACCAACACCATGATGTCTTAGACTATCGTAACAAGGCATTTAATTGCATGGATGAGGAAGGGAACCCAAGAGCAGTCCAAGGAATCCCTAGGGAAGTTATTGTCTGAGAGATCTCAAAAATGCAACTGAAGAAGTGTTATAGGAAGAGCTACCAATTATTTACAACTCATATGGAGGAATCACCTAAGGATAAGTTTCCAAATCTGGAGGATCACTCAGTCCTGAAATATTTTGAGGATGTGTTCAAGGAGATACCAAGACTACCCCCAAAGAGAGATATTGATTTCTCTATAAATTTGATACCTGGAGCAGCTCCAGTATCAAAGACCCCCTATAGAATGAGTACATTAGAGTTGAAGGAGTTGCAAATGCATATTGAAGAGATGTTGAAGAAGGGGTATATATGCCCAAGTGTGTCACCATGGGGTGCCCCAGTCATTTTTGTGAAGAAGAAAGATGGGACATTGAGATTGTGCATCGATTTTAGGGTCGGGTTTTACCTTCCTGTGGTTGATTTTAATGTGCTGGGGGGGATCGTTATCAGAGGCTATCACTACATGTCCTTTTCTCTTGTTTTGGGTGTTGTTGTTCATGCTTTTAGTGACCAATATTATCATCTACATAACCGATATATTTGGTTGAAAGTTGTTGCATACCACAATAACCTACAGGAAGGCTCATCTGGAGTACTCTTGCAGAAACAACATACACATAATATATATATCAGGTTCATTAACTGGTATTTCTATATTGTTTCTCAAATTTCCTCTGTATCACTGATTATCCAAATATTAATGCAATAAGTTCAGTTGGGTCTTATTTTTGGTATCTTGTAATCCTGTATCTTGAGATGACGTGGACCTATTTAGAAATCGACAGTTCGACAATTTTTCAAAAAGTATCAATAAGAAGAATCATCGAAGTCTCGATTTGTCGAAGTGATGTGACATGATGACATCACTGAGGGTGACGTGGAAGTGTTCGACAATTCGGAAGTTCGGTAGTTCGATAGTTTTGTGAAAGTGTCAATGAGAAAACAAAATTACCAACGTGATGTGACATGATGATGTCACCAGGGGTGACGTGGACCCATTTGACAGTTTTGCGAAAGTGTCGAAGATGGGAAATCACCAAAGTCGCGAAGCATCGGATATGACATGGCATGATGATGTCACCTAGGGTGACGTGGACCTACCTAGGTCTTCCATGTGTCAGTCCTTTCAGTACTTTTGATAGGCCCTTAGGATCGATTGGGACCTGACATGTGTCACTCATTGGTGGGGCCACATGTCACCACTTTGATTGGTGACACTTGTACTTCGTGGGTCCCGAGAGGTTAAGAAGTTTAGGAGTTTGGCATTTGGGAAAAGTTGTTGGAAGAACTTTCGGACCTCTGAAGTCCCAGAGTCCCAATGTCCCGAAGTTCTGAAGTGACGTGGCTTGGTGACGTCACCTCGGGTGACGTGGAAATACAAGATGCATGCAACCTGTCAGTGTGTTTTGAGCTTTTGAAATGTTGATTGTGTGGTGAGAACTTGACATGTGTCACCCCTCATATTGGGCCACATGTCCACTTCTTGGAATCTTCCATGTAGCACCCGGGTGTGTAGTACTAAGTGGACCCCAGGGGTTCTCCACTTCGACATTCGAAAGGAATGAAGGGAGATGGAAGCAAAAACCCCTAAGCTATAAAGAGTGAAGTAAATATTGTCCATTCATCGTGAGGGGACACGCGGCGGTAGATCCCATGATCCAGAGAATTCAAGGCGTAAGTAGTTGAGGTCGAGGACTTCCGGAAGCCCAAAGATCGGAGTCCATCATGATCGTTGATCACAAAGGAAGTGTGGCGCCATATCCCAAGGTCTGAAGAAGAAGTACTCTAGAGGATTTGAGTTACAGAATGTTGTGAGTTGAGAAATCCTGGAGGGTCGGAGTTAATCTCGACCGTTGATCGGGATATGACATGTGGAGGAAGTAGAGGATCTCCGGTAGTTCAACACTCCGGGAGATTTGTTGTGATGTGATTTGGAAACTGTCGAAGCTCGGTGTCCTGGATATCCTATCCACCATATATCTAAGAAGAAAAAGTGGACCGTAGACCCACCGTCCTTCGTGAGTTCGCCAGTTTGGTGGTCTGAGATATTTGGTGTGATGTACTTTGGAAACTGCCAAAGCCCAGAGACCCAAAGCATAGGATAAGTGCCTAACGATTAGTGCTTGGTCACAACCCCTGGTCACATGAATTTGGGAGGCTGAAGGAAAGGGGCTAGTGGCTGAAATTTTGTTTAAGAACAAGAAAGGGACAAATTATTCAAATCTTGGCTGGTACAGCTAGCTACAAGAATCAATAGACAAGTTGTTGAGCTAGTTAAATCATGCTTTAGTGGACATGAATGGGCTAAGTACCAAGGTAGATTTGAACATCCTACCACTGGGCTCATATGAATGTCTAATTGGTATGGATTGGTTGTACCAACACCATGATGTCTTAGACTGTCGTAACAAGGCATTTAATTGCATGGATGAGGAAGGGAACCCAAGAGCAGTCTAAGGAATCCCTAGGGAAGTTATTGTCTAAGAGATCTCAAAAATGCAACTGAAGAAGTGTTATAGGAAGAGCTACCAATTATTTATAGCTCATATGGAGGAATCACCTAAGGATAAGTTGACAAATCTGGAGGATCACTCAGTCCTGAAATATTTTGAGGATGTGTTCAAGGAGATACCAAGACTACCCCCAAAGAGAGATATTGATTTCTCTATAAATTTGATACATGGAGCAGCTCCAGTATCAAAGACCCCCTATAGAATGAGTACATCAAAGTTGAAGGAGTTGCAAATGCATATTGAAGAGATTTTGAAGAAGGTGTATATACGCCCAAGTGTGTTACCATGGGGTTCCCCAGTCGTTTTTGTGAAGAAGAAAGATGGGACATTGAGATTGTGCATCGATTTTAGACAATTGAACAAAGTGACCATAAAGAACAAGTATCATTTTCCAAGGATCGATGATCTCTTTGATCAGTTAAAGGATGCAAAGATATTCTCAAAGATTTACCTCAGGTCAGGATATCATCAATTAAGGATGAGAGATGAAGACATCAGCAAGATCGACCTCAGGACAAGATATGGTCACTATGAATTCATAGTG
Source organism: Picea sitchensis (assembly GCA_010110895.2). Classification (NCBI taxonomy): domain Eukaryota; kingdom Viridiplantae; phylum Streptophyta; class Pinopsida; order Pinales; family Pinaceae; genus Picea; species Picea sitchensis. The sequence goes on along the minus strand of SNQJ01S0049826.1, from coordinate 77,244 downwards.
GTGCCATCTAGGTTATCAAATGCACCAACTGTTTTTATGTGCTTGATGAATGGTGTTTTCTGGTAATACTTAGACAAGTTTTTCATTGTTGTTTTGGATGACATCCTTGCGTATTCCAAGTCATAAGAAGAACATGAGAATCATTTGAGGATGGTGTTACAAGTGCTCAGAAAACACCAGTTGTATGCAAAATTGAGCATGTGCTCATTTTATCAAAACAAAATTCACTATTTGGGGCATATCATATCCAAAGAAGGAATATCAGTGGACCCTGAAAATATCGAGGCCATTAAAGGGTGGAAAACACCTAAGAATGTGACAAAAGTCAGATCCTTCATGGGTCTAGTGGATACTACAGAAGATTCATTGTAGGGTTTTCAAGAATTTCTCACCCAATCACTTCCTTGCAAAAGGAAAAGGGTGAAGTTTCAATGGACAACAGAGTGTGAAAAGAGATTCCAACAATTGTAGCAGTTGTTAACTAGCGCTCCAATTGTAAGGATTGTTGATGCGAATGAATATTTCATGGTTTGCATAGATGCGTGCAAAGAAAGACTTGGTGGAGTCCTTAGTCAGAACGTATTTGTGATATGTTTCGAGTCTAGAAAATTGAAAGAGCATGAAAGGCTCTATGCCACTCATGATTTGGAGTCGGTAGCCATAGTGCACGATTTGAAGAAGTGGAGGCACTACCTCATGGGAAACACATTTGATCTAAGGACATACCATAACGGTCTAAAATGTTTGTTTGATCAGCCAACTTTGAATTCTAGGAAGAGAAGATGGTTGGAATTCCTCTATGAGTATGACTTTGATATTAAGCACATCAAAGGAAAGGAGAACAAAGTGGTTGATGCACTCAACATGAGAGTGCATGAACTGCATGCTACAACCATTAGCATGTATCAAAATGATCCTAAAGGAAGAATTTCTGAGGTTGCAAAAGATGATTTGCAGTACATAGAATTGGTAACAAAATTACAACAAGGTAAAATGCAGTAGAAAGCTTAAGATTATGAATTGGGAATTGATGGAATTATCTTGTACAGGAACATAATTTATGTACCCAATTCTCATGAATTGAGGACTACGATTTTAAAAGAGATGCATAATGTACCTTATGCTCGACACCCAGGATATCAGAAAACAATTTCAGCAGTCAAGAGCCAATATTATTGGCCAGGCATGAAGAGAGATATTGTTAAATACATTGCTAAATGAATGGAGTGTCAAAGGGTCAAGGCTGAGCATAGACACCCAGTTGGGTTGTTGCAGCCATTACCCATTCCTGAGTGGAAGTGGGAAGTGGTGACAATGGATTTCATCACCAAATTTCCCAGAACAACCAAGAAGCATGATGCAATCATGGTGGTGGTGGACAAGCTTACCAAAGTTGGCCATTTCATTCCTATGAAGGTTACTCACAAGACAACCAATGTTTTTGATATTTATATGAGGGAAGTAACACACTTGCATGGCATACCCAAGACAATTTTGTCTGACAGAGACCCAAAGTTTACCTCGAAGTTCTAGAAGGGGTTATTCAAAGGGTTCATAACAAATATGAACTTCAACACAACTTATCATCTCGAGTCTGATGGGAAAACAAAGAGGGTGAACCAAGTGATAGAGGATATGATAAGGATGTATGTGATGGAAAAACCATCTGAATGGGAAGATTATCTACACTTGGTAGTATTTACCTACAACAATGGGTATCAAACATGACTGAAGTTGAGCCCATTTGAGGCATTTTATTAAAGAAAGTGCAACACACAAGTAAGTTGGGAACAACCCAGCTGATAGAGCAGTGGTTGGGCTAGAGTTGCTCGGAGAAAAGGAAGAACAAATGTTGAAGATTAAACATAATTTAAAGGCTTCCCAAGACAGGAATAAAAACTATGCTGACAAGAACAAAACTCACGGGGAATTTAAAGTGGGTGGTCATGTTTTCTTCAAAGTGAAGGTCAACTGAAGTTCCCTAAAGTTGGGAAACTATTCCAAGTTGGCAGCCAGATATTGTGGGCCATTTGAAATCCTAGAGAGGATTGGACCAGTAGATTATATGATTGCATTTCCTGCATCTATTTCTATACATAATGTATTCCATGTATCATTGCTTAAGAAATATATACCTGATGCTAATCATGTTAATCATTGGAATGTGATTCAGGTGGAGAAAGAAAGCGCTTTTCAAGTGCATTCGGTACACATTCTGGACCGAAAAATAAAACAGCTCCGAAGTCGATCCATAAGGCTTGTAAAGGTCCAATGGACCTAGTACAGTCTTGATGACACAACTTGGGAGCATGAAGATGCTATGCGGGTAGAATACCCACATCTTTTTTAAGATTTTGCAAAGATTGTTGATGTTATGTAAGAAATGTGCACTGAGTACAATGCATAAATAAGGGGAAGGGATTGTAATACCCCAAGGCCAAGCCCTTGTTGAATTGTAATGATGTTTAATGATGTTTATAGGCTGGTGAGCCAAGTATTTATAAGTTGAAAGGCTTATGTGTTTATTAGGCCGGAGAGCCTGGATGTTAAGGCCAATGAGCCTGATTTTGTATATGTAATTATGCATATCATTAATAAAAATACATCGTTGCATGTAGACCAACCATGAAGAAAGAGTTATGGGGGACTAAGCTCCACTAAGAAGGGAAAGGGAAGGGGGATGAGAGGCTAGGAAAAAGGGGCTAAGCTTGAGGGCTTAACCCAACGGGATATTATAATATATTTCTTAAATTACTAAAGTTTGGGAATAAAACTTGTTATCCTAAGTTCCTTTGGTGAGAGGAATGAACTCCAAGTGGAGAGGAACAAGATCCTAGAGAGCCAAGTGTCATTTAGGACACATGCATATTTATGTGGAAAATTCCATCGTTGTGGGGGTTCTCTCTCACCATTCTGATAATTCTTGCCATCTTTCCTCATGATTTCACTCCCGATTATGGCCATCCTTCGCACCCATTCCCTCACGCATTGAGCAGGACGCAGTCAACCAATTATGACATTGTTGAACCCTTTTCCATCATGAACCTCTGTAATTGTTGAGTCATCCCTTGACTTGCCCGATTTTACTACTGTGGTTTCCCAGTTGATTTAAGAGCTGGAAAAAAGAAGCAGGTTGCCAGGCATGTGGTTTAAAGAGGCGGGTATTAGGCCCATGGGTTGAAGAAGTAGGTTGTCAGGCTTGTGAGAAACTCTCTCCAGGTGAGAGAGGTTGTTGGGGAAGTAATTTCTCCCAGAGGGAGTCCAGTTGCGGCTACAGAGGTTTGAAAATTCTTGATCTGACATGTTATTGAATCCTTGGAAGGGAAGTGGAGCAACTGATGGACTGTGGAAGAGTGAAGGTGTATATTCCTGAGGTGGGACAGGCATGTGGGGAATGATATTTTGTGAGCGGTGGGCATAGGTAGGCTCCTTGGATGGAATCCTTCTTGTTGCATTGTTCAACTTTCCATAGTCTCAGCCTAGCCTAGGATTTCCTTTTCCCTAGGTGGAGTTTAGTCTGAGCTTGGGGGTGACCCACTGTTGATATCTTGGAGCAGCATGGTATAAGTCTAGGAGTTTCATGGAAGGTCTGCACACATTTAGTGGTCTTATCATAAAAATATAAGTACCAAGTATGTGTTAATTGTATGTTGTGTATATTGTACATGTGTTATAATGTTATCAGAATTGCCTGTATATATTGCATGTATGTGCTTATTGTCGCTTCCACGTGAATATGTGTATGAGTAGAATGTTTATCTCTGTTTAAATTCTCATTATGTGTGTGTGTGTGTGTGTGTGTGTGTGTGTGTGTGTGTGTGAGCTCAAATAGAGCATGGATAGCCCAATGGATTAAGACTGGGGTGTGTTACAATTGGGTTCAGAACAATTTGGTTTTGAAGTAGTGGCATGTCCCCGACAAGGTTGGTCGGGGGACGTTACACCCTGCTTATGATTCTTACTATGATGATGAGGGGAGAACTCTTACAGATGACAACTCAAGCCAGTGGGATGTGGAAGGGAAGAGGCCTTTAGCACTGCACTATTTGGAGAATTGCATGTTGGTGACCGAGGATCGGCTTACACGGGTGTTGACCAGGACCGATGGAGCCCATATAGGTTCATTGAGGAGCTTTTGTGGAGAGCCCAGATGGAGGAATGACATAGTGGGATGGTAGGTGGAGTCACTAGTGCCGAGTTGTGCATCATCATGGAGGCACTAGAACAACTAAAGTCAGATTACTTACAGTTGTTCATGGACAAGGACCTTGCTCTCAAGTTTAATGAGGAAAATGACTAATAGGTTTAGGAGCTACGTTATCATCTGAGCATGACACGCTCTTCACCCCTTATAGTAGGGACTCCATCATCTTTGGAAACAGTGACATCGAAGGGCTTGTGTGCCACACATATGGAGAGGGAGGAGAATTTTGAGTTGTAAGTACTCGAGGATAGTTTAGATTGTGCTCCGAGTTGGCATTGCCGGGATCATGGGTCGTTTCTTTTGGAGAGATCATTAGAGGTTTTGAGCTTAGCTGTGGAGGAGATGGTTGAGCACATTCCTTGTGGACTAGGTCACGAGGATATATACCCATACTTGGATTGGGTGGACAGATACATGGCATATATGGACACACTTTAAGATACATGTTTATTCATCATCAGTAGAGTGTTGGGTCCATTAACACATACAAGATACAGGCTGATGCAGGAGGAAACGATGGTGTGAATCATTATACAAGAGTCCTCATTGACACATGGTGGTGTACGGTGGAGCTTCAGGGCGTTTCCTCCAGGGAGGCCTTGACAAAGTCCTTGACTTTATCATAGGGATCAAGGATAGTCGCAGATTGATGGATATTGAGATGCATGGGTTGTGTAGGTTCCATGATAGGGAGTTCCAGAAGTGGAGAGTGTAGTCAGAGTGTGATGAGAAAATGATTATGATTAGAGTAGTGCAGCATCAACAGGATGGCATCTCTTTGAGATTGGTATGGGACCCTAGGATGACAGTTGTTGACATCTTGACAGACGATACCGATGAGATTGTTGGTTTACATAGGTTTGGTTGTTGGGAAGAGTGGTATTCCGAGGAGTTGATCGAGTTCATACATATTTTGTTTGCTTGTTTTATTAGGAATAATTAGGAAGGATCTTGTGATAGCACCTCACAGGTTCATGCTACAAGTGAAGGATACACATTTTCCAGGAAGGCTTGGGACCCAGGTATCACTTTGAGATAGGCTCAGTCAACGGAGCATCAAATTGAGTTGGTATGGCTTGAGGACAAGCAATCTTAGGGTGGGAGGATTTTTAATGTCCCATTTTTTGTGAGCTTAGAAAAATTAGATATTTAATTGTGTTGTCTAAAGTCAAATTGGGAAACTAATATTTAATGAATTATTATTAATTTTTAAGTGACTTAATCAAAATATCATTATAAAGTCACTTTATTAGATAAATTGCTCTTCTAAAATCTTCGAGAAGGGTGAGTTGGACCTCTCTAAAAGGATCCATGGGGCCTTCAAAAGGAGAGGAGAGAAAGTCATTTAGGCATGCCATATTTTGGGATTATTTATTGTGGAGTGCTTGATGAGCCAATGTTTTCATTAGGGTTTTGGAAAAACCCTTTCACTGTAGTTTGGCTTCGGTGGTGAGACCATCCACCCTATTTGGACAAGGGGAAGATCCCACCAGGGTCTTCAATGAAGCTTCAAGGGTAGATCTATCTTCAACGGGGCATTTTTCAGGTTTTGATTTATTATCATTGGTGTAATGTCTCTACTTATTACAAATTTATCCTTTCAGAAAATCTTAATGAATATATCCTCTAATCATCATTTGTGTGATTGAATATTTTCTCTCACAAAGTGATGTTGAGACTCAATGTGATTTCATCTTGCATAATAAATTGGATTGTTTACAAATTTTATTGAGCTTTAGTTATTGCATTTGATAGATGTAGGTACTCCTTGCCTTTCTCCCATGTATTCAATAATAAGCCTTAGCCAAATTGTTTGAAAGGTAGCACTGCACAATATTTACACTTTACTTTAGTTGAGGACAACAAAACAATTGGCTGTTTCTTGTTTCTCCAAGATACAATTCCAGATCGTATACTAAATGCATATCTAGTGGTGTATTTTCTATCATTTGGATCTCCTCCCAATAATAATTTGAATAATCTGTCAACTCAAAATTCAAATGATTAGTATATTCAATACCAAAATATAGAAACCTTTTCAATTGTCAAATGAATCCATTTGTTGTTTTCCAGTGATTTTCACATGGTTTAGCCATGAATTGACTAAGTATGCTAACTAAATATGCAATATCAAGTTTTGTTGTGGTTAAATAGTTTAGAATTCCCACCAAGTGTCTAGGAACACATGCAAGAAGTTGACAGGACAAACACCATTCAGGTTAGTGTATGGGTACGAAGTTGTGGTGCCATTAGAATTTCTAGTACCCAGTCTGTGCGTAGTAGCAATTACCAACATGACAGAAAGAGGTGAAATACAAGAGAGTTTAAATCAACTAATGGAAATGGAAGAGGACAAGATTTTGGCAGGATTTCACCAAGAAGTACATAAAGCAAGAGACAAATCCTGTCATGACAAACATATTAAAAAGAATATTATTAAGGAGGGAGACCTAGTTCTTCTCTATGACAACCTATTTTTGCAACACCCCAGTAAGTTTAGAATGCATTGGCTAGGACCATATGAAGTAAATATTTTCATAGATGGGGGATATGTGCAGATAAAAGACTTGGGAGGAACATAATTGAAAGGAATGATCAACGGTAGTCGACTGAAACTGTACAGGGAAAGTCAACCTACTAACCCTTAAACGTTACACCATAGTAAGACGGGCATGTATATAGTATACCATAGTATATGTTAGGAAAGGAAACTCATAAAAAGGAAGACAAAAGTAGAAAAATAAGAAAAAGGAAGACAAAAGTAACGAAATACTGGGAAATAGCGTGTGCAACAAATAGTGGAATCAATGTGACAAAACGAAAAAGTGATTGTGCACAGCATATGGCTGACAGGAATAAAACACAGTGCACTAGGGGAAGATTCACAACAAAAACGTACGACGCACCAAAAAATTGCAGTGCATCGAAAAACGAGCCAATAGTCGAAAAAGAAAAAATCGTTCGTTGGGGTAAAAAGGTGTGAATTGAGCATTTATGAAACTTAACGAAGCATGATCGACAAGATTTAACGCATTTATGACCATCAAACAAGCGTCTCTGATACAATTCATGGCATTTACAACACCTCCTATATAATTAAAACGCAGGCCAAACGAGACTTATTGTGAATTTACAAACCCCCAAAGCTAAGGAGAACGAAGATAGGAGGTGAATATGTGAGTTCAGAGACCGTAGCAGTCGAAGTTCAACCAGAGAAGGAAGAAATACCCACAATGGAACCTTTGAAGGTCAACGCACCTAACCAAACAACACGAAAAACACGCAGTAGCCACAAGTCACCGCAAGAAACCATAGAGGCAGAACAAGCATTTACATAGACAGATGGAATTGTCAATATCGATGTAATTCCATCGCCACAGATCGAACCAGTGAGCTCCACACTGGTAGAGGAAGAAGGGCATGCTCCGATGATGGTCAGGATGGACATTGATTCACACGACAATGCGTGGGGTCATGATCCATTAGAAACAACCAACCCACAACAAACTTCCAGGGCTGAAGCATCCCACAAAACAAATGGAATTGATAGTGAAAGGAGAAAATATGACGGGCCAAGGCCACAACCTATGGTGGGGTTCGTGCAGCAGGAGGAAGTGCATCTCGAAGATATCACAAGGAAACCAGAGTCGGGTTGGGAAGAAAGAGAACCAGAGGCTGTTACATGTAGCGCGCCAACACAGAGAAAGGGGAAACAACCCATCGCATGGTCCCCGTGCAAGCATCCTGACGCCTCAATCGTTTTGTCGCGCATTGCGGATGGGGTGAAAGACACACCAAGTTTATTGGGATGCATAGAAATGTTATGGTATGCAGACCACGATGTGTCTGACACCAACAAATTCCCAGAATTTGCACAATAGGTGTATATGGAGAGCCTGGGCACATGGTCGTTAGGAGATCCAATGCTTCAACCAAAGAAATGGGTGGCAAGCTTCGTAAACACATAGATTCTTAATTTGTTGGAGATTACCCACTTTGGCAGGGGGAAAGATGTGAACAATTGCGTCAAGTAGTTACTAGCGGTCCTCCATGGAGGATTTTGTGGTTGGACGAACCTGTCTCCATCGATGTTGAATTAATTTCATTCATCACAGGACTGTCATCAAATGGAGAGAAGCTCATGTAGTACATGGATGATAAAACCAAGGAAAAGGCACTTGCAGAAGAAATGAAGAAAACTTATGGGACAGAAAGGGGCTCGTGCGACATTATCATAAAAAGGATCAATGACTCAGCCACCTGGATGGAAACAAAATTGATGGCATGCAAACTCCTTCAAAAAAGTCGCAAGGAGGAGTTCCTCACAGGAGTTATCGCAACAACAACATAGTGCGTAAATGACACCATGCTCAGTTGGGCCCCATACTTACTGAATCTATTCCTAGACGACTGCAAGGATGCACAGGACTTGGGAATTGAGTTCCACTACTCCTAGATCATTATACTGATAGCTCTAATTGGTTGGAAAGAGCCCACCTACTCATATTTCTGCAACAAAATAGGATGATGTTGTGAAAAATGGTACACATCGTTGGGAAGCACTTCTAATTCCAAGCGGAGAAATGGTAATGCCAACACTTTTGCTTAGTATCTCAGTGAAATACAAGAGAATATATCCAACACATGGAGAATAACTCTTGAAGTGGTCGCACAGTACCAGGGGATAACCATCTTTAAGGCTACACGACACAACATGTGTATCCAAGCGTGCAGGGATTTAGATAAAGAATGGCTACAACTTCGATTATGAATCAATGTAGAGGAATTTGAATGGGCAATGAAAGACTAGCAGGATGATTGGAAGATCCCAATCATCACCAAGGACATGTCCAAAGGGAAATAAGTGGAAGTAGGGTCATCCAAGACATCTACAGAGGGGAGTGTCGTGACCAAGAAACCAACACAGCAGGAAAATCCTAGTCCAAAGACAGCGCAACAAAAGAAGGGCAGTGCCCCAAAGAAGGACGAACTGATAGGAAAGAAGGATAATGCCCCCATGCAGGAGGAACAAGGAAGGGGGGACACAATGACACAAGAAACCCCATTGGACACCACTATGCAAGATACATGGCCACCCAAATGGCCAATCATACATATAGGTGGGTCGCGCAAGAAGGCCAAGGCCCACAAATAGATCTCGGAAAACACAATCATTGAGGACGATGTTGATATAGTCAAAAACATTGTGCAGAACGTGCAACAAAAGAGTATGAGGAGGCCAGGAACCAAAGAGGAAGGATAAGGAATGATTTGTCCTACATTAAGCAGGTCCTGGAATGGATACAAGCAGCCCAAATACAAGAGAGGGGGGAAGAACTGATCCCCAGAGCGACAGAAGCAAGGAATAAAACCACGCAAAATGACGAAGTCACAATCCAAATAATAGCACAAGAAAGTCCTAGCTTCCATATCACAACATATATGATGAAATTCAAGGAGGCCACAACATAGACGTCACTTAAATACCTGGCGCAGGTACAATTGGTATTGACTAAAATGCCAACAAAGGCATTGTACAAGCTACAAGTCAGTGTCACACAGGAAGTGTAATCATGAGCCAGAGCAAATATGTCAGAATTGCGAGTCACCATAGATGGAAAGGATGCACTGGAAATTGTGGTAGATCAGGTCCAATTGGAGACACAGGAGGAGAAGCAGCGCACAGAGAAATTGGAGCAGAAACTGAAGGAAGTCTTCACAAAAATTCCAGATAGTGCGCATGTAGTCATGAGCAGTGTTGAAGAACATATTCAAATCATCGCATAGGTGCTCAAAGGTTATAAGAAGGAGATCGAGGAACTCAGAGAAAAATTAACACCAACCACTCCTTCTGAAGTTACAACTGAAAGGGAACAACAGGAATCCCTGCAAGTAGAAATGATGGACAGAGAGGCCAAAAAGGTTACAGAACTGTTTGAGAGGACCACACAACTATGGAAGATGTTGGAGAAATATTATAGAGTCCAACAACTAGACCAACAAGAGGAGTAAATCCATACTACAATATAGGAGTTGAAGCAGTGACAAAAAGCCATGAGCATTACATAGCGATTGAAGGGCACACATGAAATGAAGGCCTTGCAGACAGAATTGAAGATTGCGCAGAATAACAAGCAGGCAAGGCAATCCTAATTAGAACCCCTCCAGAAACAAGCAGCGCAAATAATTGTGGAACTGGAGGAGGAGAAGAAAAGGATGGTTCAGGATCATGCCGAGAGCACATAGTCTATGAGGGAACACATCATTGTGCATAAGGTAGGGGAGCTCACAGAGAAAGTTGCGCAAGCGAGATCCAAATGGGAATAATTATAAGGAAAGTTTCATGGCTTGGAAAAGGTTGTACAGGGAGCACACACCACCTAAGTGGCTTGGGACGAGCCACACGTCAGTGTTGGGGGCCTGTTGGGCGCAAACCTATTTTGAGAAGGAAGTATATTTTTGATGCAGGCCTATTTTTGGAGAAGAATTTGTTTTGGGGAAAGACCTAACTTTGGAAAGGAAGACCTAATTTTGGAGTGCAAGCAACAACTGGCAAAGAAAGAAACATGCAAAAAAATAAGGAAAAGCAGCATGTAAGAGGAAAAGCAATGTGGCACGTAGGCAAGCAAGCCTAATCGTGATAGGGTTAGGGTTTTTGACAAATATAAGCCATAAAGGAGTATAAATAAGGACCTAGGAGGTCTAGGAGAGGATATAGATAGATATATAGAGAGAGATAGAGATATAGAAAGAGAGGTGAAGAAAGTAGAGGGAAAACGTCTTGTAGAAGAGTCAAATAATGTAGTCTTTGAGGGTTAGGCCACAGACTGTGGAGCCTAGTATGATCTAGACTACCTCACAGAGGGTTCTTACCCTCATCTTGATTGTATTATTGAATATATAATGCGTGCAATGCAAAAATTTGCAACAGATTAAATAAAAGAGCATATAGGCTAGATGTTTGTGGACGTAGCCCCAAGAGGGGTTGAACCACGGTAAACTTTGTGTTCTTTGTGATTGTTAATCGATGCTTACTTTCTGTTGATCATTATCTTATGAATGAATGGTTAAACTAGAAATATCAGCATACATGCATAGGTTTAAAGATGAATAAATCATAGAAGTACTTGAATAATTAACAAGGATAATGCATAAGGAAGAAATAACACAAGAAAAAATCCCCACTCATTCCTAGACTGCAAGCACTTGAGTATTGCAGTTACCCATTAAAGATATCTCGTGTGAGACTGTGATGTGCACCCCATGTGCAGCATTTCCTTTTGGTTTACCAAGAGGGACGATAGTTTTTTAGGGTTTTGTTGGAAACCTATTGAGATCCGAACCTAGGTCAGCCCAAGAAGAAGTAAGAGAGAAGCAAACCAATAGTTATCCTAATAAAGCTCATTAAAAAACAAAGAGGTATTCGTCTATTTGGATGGGGGGGAATTTGGGAAGTGGGTCAAGATTTTGAAACATTATGGCATTTGTTCTTAGTCACCCTTGAACATGGCACATGTCTGCATCATGCTTACAGTAGGGTAATCTACTCATCTCTCAATCATATCAATTCTATGTGTCGTCGTACTCTTTGGACTCCTTCGAAGAGAAACTTTGGTTGTCTTCATGTTATGTTTGGATTTATGCCTCTTTGATTCAATGATACCAAGTCACTTTTCATGTCGCGCAATGTTCAAGGGAAGTCTCAGCTTCAATCAACCTCTGCAATATCATCTGTTTTCATACCCGTGTCAGTATTTCCACATTTTCTCTATCATCTCAAATCACTATCCTAATCATTTTCATGTCGATGATGAGGGATACATCATGGCCCTCCTTAGACGATTTTATTCCTGTCGACTTCAACACATTATCCAGGATCCAGACTTAGAAACCAATTAGTACCTTGGAGCATGCATGCCTCAATGGCATGTTTCCTCGCTTTCGATAGTGGGTTTACATCATTGACCTCTGATCGGAATATTATGTCGAATGCTCGACTTCATCTCATTGATTCATATTCATTGGATTGTACTAGGGTGCCTTGGGATTCATTGACATCACTGGTGATTTCCCTCTCACTTGTTAACAATATACATTAATGATCGGTAATCAAGTGGTTTCTACCATGTTCGACATCAACACCTATATTCACATGGTTAGAATCGTATTGGTTTGGGATTGGGATGAAGACCCTGGGAACCTTTTTGTCATCTACCAGTGTTATGTGCCCAACCCAGGTTACGATGGAGAATAATCTTACTGATATACATTGTCACATAGATCCACTTTATATTGGTATGTAGCTATGTTGTTGTCATATCGTAGCTCCACTTTGTAATTTTTCATCGCTATGACTCAATTCAGTCATGGAGAAATGGATCCACGTTGTATGTCTGGTGGCCATATCCTTAGTTAGTGTTGTCACAGATCCGCACTATATTGGTCGGCATCCATGCTACGAGTCTAATTTTCACCGAGCATGGAAATTCCTACCTCAGGATGATTCATATATATGTTGTTTGATGTTTACCTTCAACTTCCATCCAACTCTCCTATTCTAGCACCCCTTGGTGCACATCATAAAGTGTTTTGACCATCAGGGTTTTTCTGACCTCACACTTTGGGGGGCAATCTATTACACACAAAATTGTCACACATTAGTTTCACATCCTCGACACCATGGAAAACATTTTTCCATGTTCCCTAGCTATCAAAGAGAAGAAAATCCACCTACTAAAGGTTGAACACATTATCTTCCCCCTTGTTGATTGTCTTAGTTGGAGCAATGACGCCCCCCCTGCCATGGATTAGGGAGCGTCACCACTAGGGTGGCGCCTCTTGCTAGATCAGGAGGGAGATTCCTTGACACCCTCTGTCAAGTTTATAGAGAGTTTTAGTCCTATTAGGGTGGTTTTAATCAATCCCACCTTATTCTATGGATCATATCCGACATACTTCTAGTGGTTATGATCGAGGGATGACTCATAAGCTCAAGTCTCTCCTTTTTGGGTAATCAATCCTAACTTATGGAGGAAAGATATCAAACTTCCCTTGATATTATAATTTGGTTTTAAACCTCTCAAGCCTCTATATAAACAAGGCCCCTCAAGGGTGGAGGAGATTAGATGAAGTTAAGGTCTGAAGCATATCAAAGCTCTAGTTCATTTGTCAACATACAGTAAGGGGTTGGATAGGAGAATCATTGGAGGAATATTTCTCAACATCAAGGTGATTGTAAGTGTTGTCCATTGTTTCTCATGAATATAAGCTTGGCCTCTTCCCATACATATGTATCATTTAGTTTATACATGAAAGTTATGCTTGTTTCATTTAGTTAGATTTGATTTCACCTAACTTTGTGCAAGTAGTAGAAGAGGAAGATCATTCGTTCTAAGTGCAGAAAGATCGTGATCAAGCTAGGACTGGATCTAATGCTAGAGAAACAAGGAGAAACAAGGACAACCTTCGGAAAAGGTGCACTCTGATTTCATTTTCCTTCTTCTCATTTTCATGTGTGTATAGACAAGAGCAAGGGATGTTAGTGTTCACTTTCTCTATTCTGTCTTAGTTGAAGAAAATTCGGCTAAGGGGGGCTTAACATGTCTATAGGGTAAGATTTCTCACAACACCACTTTTATAAAATAATTGAGAATCGCTTTTAGAATGAAGTAATGTTATAAATTAAAGTTGCATACAAAAAATAACTAAAAAGGGAACCATACACTTACTTTATAGTGATTCAATTTTATAAGTTAAGTGAAATACACTTTACAATAAAGTTATGTGATAACCTAAAGTTACATGATTTTTTTTCAAAAAGTGAATTAATGAACATAAGGACATGAACTCAAGACCTCTTATTAGTCCCTTCCGTAGGCATAGAGGGACTATAGCAATCGATAATTCGTTGACTACATATTAGTTTGTCCTTTGACCAGAAATATTTGCATAATACCTATTGTTGGAGCTAGGGAATTAAAAACATATATTTTTATATAATAAAAAGTACCATATATGTATTGATCTGATTGGATAAGAGATTGGAGATATTATTGTCGGATTCTCTATTCCCAATGTTTTATATGGCAACATGTCCAAACTTTTTATCGTATACAGTCTTTTTGAATAATATATTTTTCCTATGTATTGCTTGAAGGTGGATTAATGCTAGCATTAGTTCGAATGTTTGTATTAGCATTTTCTTCTAGCTGAATATATCCCTAAATTTTTATTTGTACTAATAATATTGAAATGTTTTGATATCCAAGCTTTATAGTGATTGATAATTCCAAAGTTTATAACATCCTTGCCGCATGCATTTGTATTGAAATGTATTGACACTTTTTTCGAGATGCTTCAATAGGCCTGACAACTTAAATGTTTACATGGCGCGAGGTCCTCCAATAGGCCTGACAGCTTAAATGTTTGCATATCGCGAGGTCCTTAGACAACCCGACATCCTTAAATTTTTATCTAAATACGCTTCTTGGAGTACATTTTTCCTCGAAAATTTCCATACAATGTTGCAGTGATTTTGCACAGTATTGTTGTCCACGGCCAGTTGAATAGGCATTGTATGTTTCATCCTTCTTCTACCTTTGCAATGAAATTCCGTCATCGTTGAAGCTACATACATTGTTTACTGGTTCGTTGAGTGCTTCTTCTTCGTTGGTTCGTCGGTTGTTGCTTGTTGTTGTTTCGTTCGCGATTCAACCTATGCTTCTGCATTTCATTGTTTCAGAGTAAGTTTCCATGCCATAGTTTAATTTTCTATTCCTTGTTTGTTGTTCAGTGTTTGCAGTTTGCAAGTAAGAATGTTTGCTTATTTGTAGTGGCATGGTCATCGTATTTTTTTGGTTCCTTCTGTGCTTCGGCTGCAGTTTCGTAATCGTTGGAGATACATATGTTGTTTACTGGTTCGGTGGTTCTATCTAGTTCATTGGTTCGTGGGTTGCTGGTTGTGTTTGTTTGGATCGGGTTTACACTTTGGGGCCCTGGGGGTGCAGTTCGTCCTGTTCATGCTTTCTCGTTGGTTTGGTGCTTGTTGTTTTCTTTTGTTTGATTCAGCCTTGCAGGGTTGGGGTCCAGCATCGGTGGTTGGAGTTGTTTTGTTTTTTGGATTATTGTTGTTTTTGGGGCGCTTTACGGTGTTCAACCCCTGCATCCATGAGTCAACATGCAGTTGTGTTATTTTCCCTGTCTACCGAGGTCGATATATGTTCTGCTGTGAGATTTTGTCGATGCTTCAGTGCTGGCATGAAAGAAAATAGTTGCATGCAAAATTGTTCAAGAATTACATGTGAAATTGCAATATCTGTTGTTTTTTGTTTGAATAAAGCATATATTGGCTACATTTATAAACCATGTATGGTCAGATGTTCCCATGTGACATTACAAGTTCTTTGTCCTCTACACGGACTGGTGTGCGCACGATACAATCTGTGTTGTACTTGAGATATGATATGTACAACAAAGATTCTGCAAGATTATATTTGGATGTCTGGAAGCATGTCTCGGTAGTTTTCCACGGAAAACCAAAATATTGTATCGTGGGCACAACAGTCTGTGTAGAGGATAACGAAAATGTGTTTCCATCAGTGGAAGCATATCTGGATAAGTTTCCACGGAAAACTAGAAATCGTTTAGCTACGGCCATGCAATTTCATGATATTTTGTGGCTTGTAATATATTTTGGGTAGGGAAAAAAATTACACATTTACAGATATGATGTAGGAACATTGCTCCACATCAGCAAACACACCAGCACACAAATGCACAATGGAGAAAGGGAAATTCATTAAACCTCCCATTTTTTTTAATTTGAAATAATCCTATATGTATTTTTGTGTTGTAAGGTTCTAAATGTCGGGCCATGCCTTTGTATAGGTAGTGGTTGGATTTAATTTAAAATGTTTCTTGTAGCAGGCCCATATTGTATTCAGGCTTGGGTAAACATTTATGAAACTTCAATGTAATAGATGAGGTTAGGTGAGAGAGGACAAGCTCGCAGAGCCCCTCTTTTGTAAGGAGATCTTGCATTAGATTTCATAAGGTAGATAGACAGAGGATGATAGAGAGGTCTGGGTAGAGAGGCCTTAGGAGGTAGAATAGTTCTGAGAGAGAGAGAGCTTGAGAGAACTGGGACTTTGTTACAGTCCATCTTTTGTAAAACATCTATATAGACACACAGAGATAATAGAAAAGTTGTTTTTCCTGCATATCGAGTGTTTATGTGTTTCATGAATGAATGTTGTAGATATATGATAAGATTTATTTACAGTAGGAAGATAAATTTCATTTATCTTCATTGAGTATCATAATATCATTATGGATTCTTTAGGTTGTGCAAGGAGTGCACAATAGAACATCGAAGGTTTTGTAGCCAGCGCAAGGAGTGTGCATCTGAACTCTGCGGAGTTAGAAAATAACATGCCAAGAGGGTGCACCAGAGCGATCAAAAACTCAAGAGGAACCTCAAGGTTACTGAATACCTTAGAAGGGGGTGTTATAGGATAAATCGGTATATGCAGACACTAACAGATCTCCCTAGATCCACTTGGATCCAGAACAAAACAGGACAGTACATGACTCTTTTCCTAAGTTGTAATCATCGAATCTACTACCAAGAAGGAATGAGTGACATACCTTTATCTTGCTTACTTAGGTCTTTGTTGTTCATACTTTGCTCCGGTGCTCTTGTGATATCAGGTCCAAGACAACACAAACCAACCAAAGTGAAGATAGCAAAGTATATTCAATGACAACCTATGCATATGATCAAGGAGTTATGCGATAAAATAAGAGTGATTTTATGGGAAAGGGACATGCCACTATATTGAATTAAATGAAAGTAGAAGATACAACCAGATCGCCTTGATGTCGCAAGCTTCCTTTTAGGGGTCCTTGGTTCCAACACACACACTTTCTCTACACTTGCATGAAGAAGATCCAATATGGCTTGATGGACAAATGGAGACCTCAAGCTTCAATTCAAGCAGGGTTCCTCACACAACTCTTTCATCAATTCTCCATTCAATCTTTCTTAACCTCTTCCTTGAGAAACCCTTCATTATATAGGAGAAGGAGAGATGGTTAAAGGGATGAGGATGATCCCACTAAATCTGAGAAGTTAGTAGGATGCCAACCATGTGAATGCCAACTCATTTTCTAGAAGATCCTCTTCTAGAACCTTTGTAACTTCCTCTTTCTTTTAATCTTTAAAATAGGTTCACACCCTACCTATAGAGCAGACTGTGAACACCTCGCAGGCTAGGTATAGGTTTGCTTGCGAGAATCAATATTCTCGCACCCTATAACATAGTCAGCCTGCGAACTCATCTTAAAAATATGTTTTATGGAAGAAGACAACAATCGCTTTTCTCAGGAAAAAGGTCCTTATGAGAGCTTGAACACATAATTGTAGAGACACCACTAGAGTGACCAAAATAATGTGTAATAGGGGGACTATGCGAAAGAAACACAGAGAAAATAAAGTTACTAAGAAATTCGTCGAAGCTCTGCCAAGTGGGCATTGAGCTGGTGCAAGTGTGCATAGAAGAACTCCATGTCAAGTTCGAGTTCGAGAGAAACTGAGTTACTGAATACTCTGTGAGGAGAAGCTCTGCAAGGAGTGCATCGAGTAGAAGAACGCCAGGAGGGCGAGGAGTATTTCTTGTTCAAGAAATCCTTCAAGATATTGAGTTTGACGAAATCCCAAGAACGCAACGTGTGCATGGGAGATCGAAATATTCAAGGAGATCAAGCTTAGAAGGGATAACACAAAGGTTTTGAAAGAGTCAGACTTATTCTAAGTTTGAAAGATCAAACGAGGGACAACGCTACAAGAGCGAAGCGAGACCAAGAGTTGGGTCCACTGGAAGAAGTTCAAAGGCTGAGACCTTTCGAACATTGACAAAATCTTCTAAGTCAGGAGAAGGTGAAAGCTCAAGAGGAGGAGCGATAGAAACCGTCTGATCGGTTGTGCAAAAGAACATGGACTGTTAGATCTACGTCCAGACATAGGAGAAACGAGCGCAGGGGAAATAGATCTCATCTGTCAGATCTGAGCGTGTGGATAAATAGTCATTGGATCCAAAGGAACATGCATGAGTTTTAACTCTTTGGAGTTGCACAGGAGAGAGGGTTTTTCAATGTTGCGAAATCCCGACATCATCAGAACTGTCCATCGGAAGGGACGCGTGACGAATGATTAGCATTTCGATGACCCGCGGCTCAAAGATTCAAAGGGAAAATTCGTGAAACGCGAAAAGATCTCAGCCATTGATTGAGGAGAGATTTGGACCGTTGATTGTCCAGGGAGAATTTCAACATTTCGGGGATCGGGAGAATGGAGGTGAAAATTCTTTCGACTTCGCGATACGTGAAATAACGACGAGATCTGGACCGTTATATCCATAGGAGCACAAACCGTCAGATTTGGATGCCCCGAAATATCAGAATATCAGAAGTCGGGGATGTGAAGGAAGTTGTGACTTAGAAGTCGCAAGTCGTGAAATCTCAATTTGCGAAAGGATAATCTGAACCGTTGGATACAGAAGCAATACGTGTCAACGGATAGGGAGATCCAGAAGGAGGCGTAGGTGGAAGAGTTGAAACAACCGAAGGTCGAAGAGCTAAAGAGCCGAAAGTCGTCGATCTGCAAAGGGACACTTGTCATGAGATCGTGAGCTTCGGGGAAATCTACGTTGGAGTTTCAGTTTTGAGAACTAAAATCGCCGAAGACCGAAGAGCCGAAGAGCCGAAGCACCGTGTAGCCAAAGAGCTAAAGCATCAGGGAGCCGAAGAGCCGAAGCACAAAATTTCAGAGAGATTATGAGCCATCAGATCGCCCGAAGTGAATCTGAGACGTCGGAATAGGAGAGGAGACGTAGAGGAAATCTGTGAACTCCAGGTAAAGTTTAGAAGTGATTCATAGTTGTCGGATTTAGGGGAGACGTGGAACGGATCCATGCATTCCGGGTGAAGACCCGAAGTAATCCTAGGTCATCCATTCTAAGAGGACACATGGCAGGGTTCCGTGCATTTGAGGAGGAGAAAACAGATTTGAGATTTGAGATCTCATAAGTCCGGAGGCCCAGAGGAGATCTCGACCGCCGATCGAGGAGGGGGTCGTTGGACTGTTGATCCGAGTTGAAACATCAAACATCTGAAGGAGGAATAGAGTCTTTGATTTACCATACAGGTGTTCGTAGATTGTTAACTCCGGGAGATTGACACATGAGACTAGCTGGGTTTGAGATTTCAAACACCCAAAGTCCGAAATTGCGAAGAGATTACAGTCGTTGATCCATGAGGAGAAGATCTAGTCCATAGATTGAAAAGGCACAGATCTGAACCGTCGATTCAGAAGTTATCATCAAGATCATCATATCGACGATCGAGAAGGATTGTGGGGCTAGGACAAGCTCAGATGATAATAATCCTTGAGAGGGCCGCAATTTCAACCATGGTTTTGGGAAGGGAGATACGTGGCAACTGGAGGAGGATTGCAGGGAAAAAAGCGGGTTGGTCTAAAACCACTCTTGCCCATGCCACAATTGTGCATTATCACAAGGGCACAGCCCAGGGTTGTGTGAAGGAAAGGTCTAGTAAAGAGGAGCTAGCACCCGTGAACTAGAGATCGTTAGAACATGCAGACAAAGGTGTGGGTAACACAAGATCTACGCCAAAGGAAGAAAAGGTGCCTATGGTATAATTTTTGGGTTCATTCACAAGCCCACAGAGACAATCCGACTCGACACTTGGAATGATCCAGAGACCGGGCGGTCGCAGAACCCCAAAAGGGAGGGGGGATGCATCATGTGGTATCAGAGCATAGATTTTAAAGTTTTGTAGCAAAGAGTAGATAAAGAGAATACTCTTATACACACCATCAGGTGATATCAGAGCAAAAAATTGATTTCTATAGGCAACGGAGGTAATCAGAAGAATGATCCTTGCTTACAGACAATAGACCAAGGAGAGACGATGAAAGGAGATGACCTAATAACATCAGGTGGTATCATAAACGAGATTTTTCCTATAGACAAGAGGTGAAAGGAGGGTAGAGTACTAATTCTCTGTAAGAAGGTTGTTGCGTGGACGCAGTAGCAAAATTTTAAACAATCGGGTGAGCTGTAAGAGAAGATGGAGGTGCTCTTGGATGAAGAGTAATCCATAAACTTTCCAGGCGGGTAGGAAAGAGGTGGAAATGGCTACTTAAGGCCATGGACGTGGTCGAAGAGAAGGTTGCAAGAAGAAATGAAATCCAGAGATGGATCTGGAGTTCAATTAGATAAAATCATAAATGGAGAAGCTTGCATTTAAAATGCAGCGGGATGAAAAAGCACATTGGGTGTATGAGTGACCCATGAAGAAGAGAGTGAAGTGGCCAGTAAAGGAATTATTTGTCGAAGAACAACGAAGTTTGATGAGAGTGTGGCTAAGGCATGCTGAAAACCTCAAGAACCAGAGGAGGAACTGATTCACATATGTGAACCAGAGACTGGGAGAAATCTCAACGATGAGGAGTAAGAGAGGTCGGATGAAGATCTCGTAAACTACCAAGTGGGCAGAAATGGACTTTCAAGTTTCTAGGTGGGAAATGGAAAGAGACTAGGTGGAGGTCTCGTATGCTGGAGGTCTCGTATACTTCTAGGGGAGCAGTGCCAAAAGTTCAGATTGCCAAGTGGGAAACGAGATGGGATCGATTGATCTCATAGACTGCCAGGTGGGTAGTAGAGAATTCCCAAATTGCTAGGTGGATAGGGAGAAGGAGATGAGATTGTCTGAAATTATCAGGAGCTCATAAGTGAGTTCATGTTAGTGAGGAGTGTTGATAGGTGGATATTCATTTGGACTTGCAAACCATGTGGATGAAGATGATGACAAGTTAAAAACTTTCACCATCCAGAAAGAGGATCAGAGAAGCATTTTGATTATTGGAGGGATAAAGATATTCCTACCAAACAGCCAGGTAGAGGCCAATGCACATGACAAAAGTGCAGCAGAAGAATAAATACAACCAACATAAACTGTCAAAGAGGAAGGGAAGGATGAGACACTGATGTTTTCCCCAGCAGGAGAAGATAAGCATTCAGAAGAATGCCTCAAAATTTTTAGCCAGGAAGCTGAAACAGAGACGACTGCAACACTTAAGCCTGTAGAAGAAGAGGAAGCAGAACACATGGATTTTGTTGACCTGTATGAAGAACTAGAAGCCTTAGAGTGACGGGTAATGGTTCAAATATTGCACATCCAAAAGGTCAAGTTGGAAATAGAAGGTGGAGCATACCAGCCAAAGGAACAATTGGAGGAAATTGGAGATATGTCAGAAGAGGAAGCCAAGAAGTAGTTTGGTGATGTGACTGTGGAATTTAAATATACAGTAGAGTGGCAACTTGATGCCACAAAGGGAGATAAAGAAAACATGGGAGATCGAGTAGATCTACCCACTGACAAGGAAGAAGTGCAGTAGAGAAGATTGCATAAGAAGATCCAACCACTAGAGGAGTTGGATGAGGTGATAGGGGAGATCAAGAAGCTTATGGTGAAGTCAGAAGAAGTGGTCAACAGAGGAGAGCTGAACAGAGGAGCTCATGCCATAGCAACAGAAAAGAAACAGAAGAAAAAGAAGCAGCAACAACAACATAGCTAGAGAGGAGTAAGAGGACAACTCCTTAAGAGAATTTAGGATCCAAGAGGATTTCAACACTGGAGAAGAGGAGCTCATGAGCAGGAGCTCATGTTTTTCCTAGCAGGGGAGTATGATGCAGGAGCATCGTTCCACCTCAGCAAATGCGCTAGCACGCTAGCACACAAATAAGCATTTTGAGAAAGGGAGAGGCATTAAACCTCCCATTTTTTTTACTTTGAAATAATCCTATACGAATTTTTGTGCTGTAAGGTTCTAAATGTCGGGCCATGCCTTTGTATAGGTAGTGGTTGGATTTCATTTAAAAGGTTGCTTGTAGCAGGCCCAGATCATAGTCGGGTCTTGGTAAACATTTATGAAACTTCAATGCAATAGATGAGGTTAGGTGAGAGAGGATGAGCTCGCAGAGCCCCTCTTTTGTAGGGAGATCTTGTATCAGATTTCATAAGGCAGATAGACAGAGGATGATAGAGAGGTCTGGGTAGAGAGGATTTAGGAGGTATAATAGTCTTGAGAGAGAGATCTTGAGAGAACTAGAACTTTGTTACAATCCAGTTTTTGTAAAACATCTGTATAGACACACAGAGATAATAGAAAAGCAGTTTTTCCTACATATCGGGTGTTTATGTGTTTCATGAATGAATGTTGTAGATATATTATAAGATTTATTTACAGTAGGAAGATAGATTTCATTTATCTTCATTGAGTCTCGTAATATTGTTCTAGATTCTTTAGGCTGTGCAAGGAGTGCACAACAGAACATCGGAGGTTCTGTAGCCAGCGCAAGGAGTGAGCATCTGAACTCTGCGGAGTAAAAAATGAACGTGCCAGGAGGGTGCACCAGAGTGATCACAAGCTCAAGATGAACCTCAAGGTTACTGAATACCTTAGAAGGGGGACTGTGCAAAAGAAGCACAGAGAAAATAGAGTTACTGAGAACTCCATCGAATCTCTACCAAGTGGGCATTGAGTCGGTGCAAGTGTGCACAGAAGAAATCTGTGTCGAGTTTGGGAGAAATTGAGTTATTGAATACTCTGTGAGGAGAATCTCTGCAAGGAGTGCATCAAGTAGAAGAATGCCAGGAGGGCGAGGAGTATTTCTTGTTCAAGAAATCCTTCGAGATACTGAGTTTGACGAAATCCCGAGAACGCAAGGTGTGCGTGGGAGATCAAAATCTTCGAGGAGATCAAGCTCAGAAGGGATAACACAGAGGTTGTGAAAGAGTTGGACTTATTCTAAGTTTGAAATCTCAAAGGAGGGATAACGCTACAAGCACAAAGTGAGACCAAGAGTTGGGTCCGCTCGAAGAAGTTCAAACGCTGATACCTTTCGAACATTGACAAAATATTCTAAGTCGGGAAAAGGTGGAATCTAAGGAGGAGGAGCGATAGCAACCGTCTGATTGGTTGTGCAGAAGAACCTGGACCATTAGATCTACGTCCAGGCAGAGGAGAAACAATCGCAGGGGAAACATATCTCATTCGTCGGATCTAAGCGCGTGGATGAATAGTCGTTGGATCCAAAGGAACGTGCATGAGTTTTAACTCTTTGGAGTTGCACAGGAGAGAGGGTTTTGCAAAGTCACATAATCCCAACATCATCAGAACCGTCCATCGAAAGGGACGTGTGGCGAATGATTAGAATTTCGTTGATCCGCGACTCAAAGAAGTCAAAGGGAAAATTCGTGAAATTCATGAAATGCGAAATAGCGAAAAGATATCAACTGTTGATTGAGGAGAGATATGGACTGTTGATTCTCCAGGGAGAATTTCGGCATTTCGGGGATCTAGAGAACATAGGTGAAAAGTATTTCAACTTCGTGATACACAAAATCTCGACAATATCTGGACTGTTAGATCCATAGGAGTGCAAACTGTCAGATTTGGACGCCCCGAAATATCAGAATTTTAGAAGTCGGGGATGTGAAGGAAGTTGTGACTTGGAAGTCGCAAGTTGTGAAATCCTAATTTGTGAAAGGAAAATATGAACCGTTGGATCCATAAGGGATACGTGTCAATGGATCAGGAGATCCAGAAGGAGGCGAAGGTGGAAGAGTTGAAACAGTCAAAGCCTGAAGAGTCGAAATCCGTCGATCTGTGAAGGGACACTTGTCGCCAGATCATGAGCTCCGGGGAAAGTTACACTGGAGTTTCAGTTTTGAGAACTGAAATAGCTGAAGCCCAAAGCATCGAAGAGCTGAAGCGTCGAGGAGGAGAAGATTCGAAGCACCGGGGAGACAAAGATATGAAGCGCCAAAGGCCAGAGATATTCTGAGTCGTCAGATCGCCCGAAGTGAATCTGAGTCGTCGGACCAGGAGAGGAGACGTGGTGGAAATATGTGAACTCCGGGTAAAGTTTCAGAGCGATTCATATTTGTCAGATTGAGGGGAGACTTGGAATGGATCCATGCATTTCGGGTGAAGACCCAAAGTAATCCTAGGCCGTCTAATCTAAGAGGACACGTGGTAGGATTCCACACATTTGAGGAGGAGAAAAAGGATTTGAGATTTGAGATCTCAGAAGTCCGGAGGCCTAGAGGAGATCTCGACTGTCGATCGAGGAGGGGGTCATTGGACTGTTGATCCAAGTTGAAAGGTCAAACATTTGAAGGAGGATTACTGCCATTGATTTACGGGACAGGTGTCTGTAGATTGTTAACTCTGGGAGATTGACATACGAGAGGAGATGGGTTTGAGATTTCAAACACTCGAAGTCCAGAATTGTGAAGAGATCACAGTTGTTGATCCATGAGGAGAAGATCCAGTTCTTAGATTTAAAAGGCATGGATCTGAAGCATCGATTCATACGTTATCGTCAAGATCATGAGATTGACGATCGAGAAGGATTGCGGGGCCAGGACAAGCTCAGACGATAATAATGCTTGAGCGGGCCACAATTTCAACCACGATTTTGGGAAGGGAGATACGTGTCAGCTGGAGGAGGATTGTGGGGTGAAAAGTGGTTTGGTCTAAAACCACTCTTGCCCATGCCACAATCATGCATTAACACAAGGGAACAACTCAGGGTCGTGTGAAGGAAGGGGCTAGTAAAGAGGAGCTAGCGCTCATGAACTAAAGAGCGCTAGAATGCATAGACAGAAGGTGCGGGTATCATAGGACCTACGCCAAAGGAAGAAAAGGGGCCTGTGTATAATTTATGGGTTCATTCAAGACCCCGCAGAGTTAATCCGACTCGACACTTGGAACGATCTAGAGATCGGGAGGTCGAAGAACCCCTAAAGGGAGGGGGGGCTGTATCATATGGATGGAGAAGCGCAAAGGTTCATGTTTCTGCCTATCTTTTAGATTGTTCATTGAGTCTCTCTTACTGTATGTACATATTGATTATTCTCTGGTGCATACCAGCTTCCATTCATGTTCATTGTATTTTGTGCATTCCCACATTCAAACAAACAGAATAGTTGGAGAAAACGACGGAGTCATGACTGCATCGATTGAAGAGGATATAGAAAGGTGCATGCTTGTACTGTTATTTCATATTGCGTTGTTTTGTATTTCATTTATTGTCTGTATATGTGTTCACCTAGTTTATTATATGTACATGTTGCGTGCCTTCCTACATGGCAACTTATCTTCATTACATGCCTTCTTACATACTAACCTGCTTCATGTCCGTTGTGTTTTCGCTGCATTGCTACATTTAAACAAACAGAATGGTTGGAGATGACGATGGGCTCTTTCGCAAGTAAATAGTCTCGTTTCTCTTTCTTTTACATGTATGTCTTCATTATAAGTTATCTTCATTACATGCCTTCCTACATACTAACCTACTTCATGTTCGTTGTGTTTTTGTTGCATTGCTGCATTTAAGCAAACATAATGGATGGAGAGGACGATGGAGTCTCTGGCGGGTAAATAGACTTGTTTCTCTTTATTTTAGATGTTTTTCTTTATACTAACTTGCCTTCATGTCTATTGCATATTCGATGTTGCTACCTTGGAAAAAACAGGTTGGTTGGACAAGAAGATGAATTGTTCTGTGCAACAACAGAGGGTTCTATAGTACAATCTTCTAAAAGGTATACCAACTGTGTTGGTAAATTAAATATACAAACTGGGTGGGGGCATATAACATTACACTTGAAAATGATGGCTTGGCAGCAATGGGCCTTTCTGCCCTCCCTATTTCTACTTTTTCCATTTTCTATTATCCCTTTTGTTTTCTAATTCATGTGCTTAGTGTTCTTTCTGAAAATGCCTTGGTGCATCGGTTGGCCGACTAACGGTTTCACATCTATGGTCGCGCTTCTACGTTATTCCATAGTTACCCACTTTGTCGATTGCGGGTGCCGAGCTGGCAGGTTCAAGATTGCTCCCCTAGCTTCCGGGGGTCCGCAATATACATATTGGCCGTGGTGCCCCACCTTCACACCCTGTTTACTGTTAAACATTTTTCCAGCTAACAAAATCATATGCATACAATTTTACGGTTATTTAGTCCTTGTGATGGATAGTATACAATTCATATGCTTGTTTAGTCCTGATGTTCATCTGCACATGCTTGCATTAGAAAAAGTTGGACTAGTGACATGGGCATGAGCAGTCAGTCATCCCAGACATCAGTAAACTGACAAGGCCAAAGGTAAATATGCATACGCTCTGCTCTTACTATGTTTACCAAAAAAATATCCTCGACTATATATTCATCTATGGCATGGTGAATATGTTGATTTCATCTGCAATACATGGTTTGCAGTTCACAAGAAGTATCAACAAGTACAAGTGAGACGCTAAATGTTCTGCATGTTCCGTAGACTAAGAGGTGTGATTGCAAAACTCTAGCTCCATAGTTCATCGAAGCTATGCATGTACTTATAGATTTATGCCAGTGAAAGAAGAATACAAACAAAAAAAAATGCACACTGCCATTCACTTTAGTTTTCCTCTTCAAAAATTGTCACCAGGTCTAGAGTTGTAACATCCAAAGTACTATCAATAGAGGGCTTGAACAACCGTCAAACTGGACAAGTGTTCGTCGGGGACATAATAGTCGTCTATAGCACCTACTTGGATAAGGAAAACAAAAATAGATCCATTATGCGTGTTGACATGACAGACAAGGAGGCCATGATGACAGTGACACTGACTATTCCTCCACAACTTGTCCATAAACATGCAAAAAAGATATTGCCGGGTAATGGGATATCCATTACAAATTTTAATATATTGCCCAAAATAGTATATGATCGTGGTGATTGTGATCGAATTATTTCTCTCAACGAAACAAGTATTGTGAAAAAAAATTCCGTTGTTTGTTCAGAATATCGTTTCATCCCGGACTCGACTATCAGTCAGCTTGCACATAGCACTGATATTTACCCAATCAGAACGATTGGTGCAGCTGTCACACTGGCGAGAAAACTTGGCTTGCAACACATTATCCATATAAAGGATGGAGAGTCAGACAATGACAAGGAAATGGTACCACTTTTCATATTTAGTTTTGTCCTTTAGTTTTGCATGTGCATGTATCTCGGGTAAGTTACACAAATATTGCACTGTTCCATGTTGCAGTTGCAATTGTTTGATACGTATTCAAAATTGTTTTCATCAATGGAGAAACAATTGCATAAAGGGAAGATTCCACTTATGCTCTTCAAAAATATAACAAAGAAAAGGGATGTTAGAGAAAGGCTCTTTCAGACAACCCAGACAATGTTTGTAACGGAGTTGAGAGTAGATATAGTACAGGATCTGAAGAAACTAGCTAGCTCTACAACTGTTGTGTGTATACATCCACGAAATCATCCTCACTTTGCTTATACAAATAGCCTTCAACAAATTTATGTGGTATGTTTTATTTTATTTTTATTTTTTTAAGGGGAGGGGGGTGCAGTTGTGTATTATATTGTTCAATGTATTGATTCCTATGCTCGTGTTCCCAGGTTGAAGGTGTTTTAGTTGTAGCCAATGTGTACTCAACCCCCTTTGAACCTGTATGTGCGAAATGCAACTCTCCTGCTTCTGCCTCCGCTTTGATAAGTGTTGATACGATTGATTGTCTGCAATGCGGTGAAAAATGTCCATATATATATGGACATTGCATCAATGTTGTCATCTGAACAGTGGGCAACACAACCGTGCATTGTACGGTTAAGCAGCCTCTATTACAAAATGTGCTTCCTAAGTTGGTATAATTGTTGTATGAAACGTATCTACAGAAAAAGGCAAGCAGTGTCTACATGCTACGGGACCTTCGGATATACAAAAAATTCACCTTAAATGATGACAATGCAATTTTGCATATCGGTTGAAGAAGGGAAAAAAAAATTATATCAAACTTTGGCAGGAAACGAAAATACC
The DNA here is from genome assembly GCA_010110895.2 of Picea sitchensis. Lineage (NCBI taxonomy): Eukaryota > Viridiplantae > Streptophyta > Pinopsida > Pinales > Pinaceae > Picea > Picea sitchensis. The sequence continues at coordinate 49,063 of SNQJ01S0049826.1, read as the reverse complement.
TCACGTGTCTCTGTAATATTTCTTCAACATCCAGATGAATGTTCGTCGGACTCGACTACTTGGGATTGTATGCGCATAGGATTGTTCGGTCCAAAAAATGGGAAGCAGGGCAGCAAACCCCATATATCCCATGGCCCCAGTTATTTTCTACTGGGAACATATACCTGATGCAAGAGAAAATGAATGTGGTGACGTCTTTTCTTTGTATATCAAATTGTTTGATGCAAAGGTCGATGCGTCCTGCTCTATGGAACCTTGTGGGAACTTGCTTGTGGTCTGTTTGAATTTTAGTTGGTTCTTGGTTGTGTGCTTCGTCTGTCAATTTGTATATCGCGGAACTCCGACTGTTGTTTGGAGGAAATAGAACAATAGAATTGAATTTTTTAGCCAGATAACCCGCAAATCCGCCTGATCATTTATATGGCGTTGTGACGCAAATGTAGTATGTGGCTTGTTTTAGCATTTTTCCTTAATTGATGAACTTGGTAAAATTAATCTCCTGGAATAATTTGAAATTAATGAATATATATTGTGCGAAGTGCAATTGTGCTATCATATCAACAAGAGGCCCTTAAAATTCAAATTGGTCGTTGTTTTAGCATTTTTTGCTTAATCGATGAACTTGGTAAAATTAATCTCTTGGAATAATTTGAAATCAACGAATATATACTATGTGAAGTGAAATTGTGCTATCATATCAACAAGAGGCCCTTAAAATTCAAATTGGTTGTTGTCATGCTTGCGATGATAGAATTTTAAAAAACTTTCTTTTGTTTCCTTCATTCTTTTTAAAACAAGCGATTTAACATCCTTTGATAATTTTATGTAATTCAATTGTACAATATCAATATTTAATATTGATAATTTAGTATTTGAAAATAATGTTTTTAGATAATGTTAGATAGGATGACCATCCGTAAACAATTCTAATCTTGAGTCCGCTAGTCTTGGAGTTCTTCTATCAATTTGTATGTCGTGGAAGTCCGAGTGTTGTTTGGAGGACATGGGACAATAGAAGTGCAATGTTGAGCCAGAGATCCCACAAGTCCTCCTGTCAATTTATATATCACGGAACTATGGGTGCTATTTGTAGGACACAGAACAATAGAGGCTCAATTTTGAGCCCGCCAGCCCGAGAACCCGCGATCCAAAAAGTGGCTAAGTATGGAATGAAGGATCCGTACATGCTCTATAAAATCTCATGTCCATACTTTATAAAAGTACATGTTTACTATGTATTTCTCGTTGGTTGTTATTATGCTTACGGTGATAGAATTTTAAAAAACTTTATTTTGTTTCCTTCATTTTTTTTAAATAAGAAATTTAACATCCTTTGATAATTTTATGTACTTCAAATGTACAATATCAATATTTAATATTAATAATTTAGTATTTGAAAATAATGTTTTTAGATAATGTTAGATAGGATGACCATCTGTAAACAATCGCAATCTTGAGCCCACCAGTCCTAGAGTCCTCCTGTCAATTTGTATGTCGCGGAACTCCAAGTGTTGTTTGGAGGACACAGGACAATAGAAGTGCAATGTTGAGCTAGAGAGCCTGCAAGTCCGCCTGTCAATTTGTATATCACGGAACTCTAGGTTCTATTTGTAGGACACGGAACAATAGAGGCTCAATTTTGAGCCCGCCAGCCCAAGAACCCGCGATCCAAAAAGTGGCTAAGTATGGAATGAAGGATCCGTCCATGCTCTATAAAATATCATGTCCATACTTCATAAAAGTACATGTTTACTATGTATTTCTCGTTTCTCGGAAAATTTCTAGGTGTGGAAGTTGGCGGATGCACATGTTCAGATTTCCACTTACTTTTATATCACCAGCCCGACCAAATTGTACAAACTTTCTTGTCTAATTAAATTGTGCAATATCAATATTTAATATTAATCATTTAGTATTGAAAATAATGTTTTTAGATCATGTTAGATAGTTGATAGGGATTACCATCCGTAAACAATGGCAATCTTGAACCTGCCAACCCTAGAGTCCGTCTGTCAATTTGTATATTGCAAAACTCCGAGTGTTGTTTGGAGGACACGAAACAATAGAAGTGCAATGTTGAACCAGCCAACCCGCAGGTCCGCTTCTCAATTTGTATATCGTGGAATTGTGGGTGCTATTTGTAGGGAGTGGAACAATAGAGGCCCCATTTTCATCCCGCTAGCCTGAGAACCCGCGATCCAAAAAGTGGCCAAGTATGGAATGCGGGATCCGTTCATGATCTATAAAAATTTCATGTCCATACTTTATAAGAGTACATACTTAGTATGTATTACTCGTTTTTCGAAAAACTTTTAGGTTTTCAAGTTGGCGGATTCATGACTTCAGATTTCACTTACTTTTATATCACCATCCTGACAGACTGCTTCCCCGTTTGATATTGTAATAAATGAATATAAACTAGCCCAAGTCCAATTGTGCTATCACATCAACACGAGGCCCTTAGAATTCAAATAGCCCGTAACTCTGCATGTCAATTTGTATATCACGGAAATGTGGGTGCTATTTGTAGGGCACGGAACAACAAAGTCCCAATTTTGAACCTGCCAGCCCGAGAACCCGCGATCCAAATAGTGGCTAAGTATGGAATGAGGGATCCGTACATGCTCTATAAAATCTCATATCCATAGTTTTTATAAGTGCATATTTAGTATGTATTACTCGTTTCCTCTGAATGTTGTTTAGAAGACACTGAACAATAGAAGTGCAATGTTGATCGAGCCAGTCCGCAAGTTCGCCTATCAATTTGTATATAGCGGGACTCTGGGTGCTATTTGTAGGATATAGAGCAATAGAGGCCTAGTTTTGAGCCCACTAGACCGAGAACCTGTGATCCAAAAAGTGGCCAAGTATGGAATGCAGGATCCGTACAAGCTCTATAAAAACCACATGTCCATACCTTATAAGAGTACATACTTAGTATGTATTACTCATTTTTCAGAAAACTTCTAGCTGCGGAAGTTGGCGGATTCACGACTTCAGATTTCAATTACTTTTATATCACCAGCCTGACCGACCGCTTCTCTGTTTGATATTGTAAGAAACGAATATAAATTGGCCCAAGTCCAATTGTGCTATTACATCAACACGAGGCCCTTAAAATTCAAATAGTCCGCAAGTCCGCTTATCAATTTGTATATTGTGGAACTCTGGGTGCTATTTGTAGGGAACGAAACAACAAAGGCCCAATTTTGAGCCCGCCAGCCCAAGAACCCACGATCCAAAAAGTGGCTAAGCATGGAATGAGGGTTGCGTACATGATCTATAAAATCTCATGCCCATACTTTATAAAAGTACATATTTGGTATGTACAACTCGTTTCTTGGGAAATTGTCTAGGTGCAGAACTTGACGGATACAAGTGTTTAGATTTCCACCCATTTTTATATCAACAGCCCGACCGACCTCTTTCCCGTTTCATATTATACAAAAATTTTGGAACGCAAGTTTCTGAATATGCGGGTTTTTCTATGAAATAAGATATTTCACATCCTTTTATAATTTTATGTAATTAAATTGTACAATATCAATATTTAATATTAATAATTTAGTATTGAAAATAACGTTTTTTAGGTAGTGTTGGATAGTTGATAGGGATCACCATTCGTAAACAATCGCAAGCTTGAGCTCGCCAACCCTGGAGTTCACCTGTCAATTTGTATATGGAGGAACTCCGAGTGCTATTTGAACGACACAGAACAATAGAAATGCAATGTTGAGCGAGCCAGCCCACAAGCATGCCTGTCAATTTGTATATCATAGAACTCTTGGGTGTTATTTGTAGCTCACGGAACAATAGAGGCCCAATTTTGAGCCCACCAGCCCAAGGAAAATTTCTTGGTAAGGAAGTTGGCAGATTCACGTATTCAAATTTCACTTACTTTTATATCATCAGCCCAACCGACCATCTGCTTCCCTGTTTCATATTGTACAAACCTTATTGTCTAATTAAATTGTACAATATCAATATTTAATATTAATAATTTAGTATTGAAAATAATGTTTTTAGATAATGTTAAATAGTTAATAGGGATTAGCATCTGTAAACAATCGCACTCTTGGCTGCTAGCCCTGGAATCTGTATGTCAATTTGTATATCATGAAACTCTGAGTGTTGTTTGTATGACACAAAACAAAAGGAGTGCAATTTTGACTGAGCTAGCCCACAGGTCCACTGTCCAATTTGTATATCGTGAAATTCTGGATGCTATTTGTAGGCCACGGAACAATAGATGCCCAGTTTAGAGCTCGTCAGTCCGAGAACCCGCGATCCAAAAAGTGGCTAAGTATGGAATGCGGGATCCGTACATGCTCTATAACATCTCATTTTCATACTTTATAATACATATTTAGTCTGTATTACTCATTTTTTGGAAAATTTCTAGTTTCTCTTTTCTCTCTGCTTTCCCTTTCTTTACTTACTCATTTTTCAGAAAATGTCTAGGTGCGGGATTTGGCGGATTTGCGTCTTCAGATTTCCATTGTTACTTTTATATCACCAGCCCGACCGACCGCTTCCCCGTTTCATATTGAACAAACTTTTTGAATCACAAGTTCCTGCATAGGCGGGTTTAAAATTGCATTTCCATTATTCTGCCTCGTGCAACTAGCACCTGGACTTCCATGATTTACAAATTAGAAAACAAACCCCCCTTCATCTTGTATGCTTTCGCTTTTTGTTTGCTTGGTTCTTTTTCCCAATGTCTCATGCTTTTATATACAAAACCTGAAGTTCAGCAATATACAAATTACCCTCTAGCCATTGTGCTTCTGTTGTTCCCCTATGCACAAACATCAGCCAAAATTTCGCGACATACAAATTGATGGTCGATATCTGTCACTGAGATGCAATATGACAATCGACCCTTCACGTCTCCTGGGTATATCTTCTACCCTTTTTCTTTTGTAACCCACCCGACCGCTTTCCATACTTGGGTATAATGTACAATGCTTCGTCGCAATTCGCCATCACCGCTACCTTCGTACTTGTTTCCAGATATGCAATAATTAATCTTTAATGCTAGTAGTTCATCCTGCAGGAACCGTTAAGATTGTCATTAATGTCCGAAAGTCCGGAAAATATTTGTAATTATTACGAATTAAACTAAGATTTGCGTACAAGTATGTTATAATTTCCAAGTATTCATTTCAAACATGATGAAATCTGTTTTTGTGCATCGGCGGGTTGGGGCCTTTAAGAAATTTCTAATTCTTAATCTCTCTTCGTCGTCACCGCCACCTTTGCACTTTTTTCTAAATATGCAATTAGTGAGTTGTAATGGTAACAACTCATTTTGCATGAACCCTGGAGATTGTCATTGATCAACGAAATGCTCGAGGAGATATTCATTGATACGCATTAAACCATAATTTGCGTAGGGTTATATTATCCCTCCCTAATTTTCATTTCAAACATCGTCTCGAGCAAACGGAAATTCTCGTTAACTTGTGGCAGTAGTTTTGTCTAGATACAGTAAACACATTCGGGCATAATGGCCAGAGGTTCCACTATTCTAGGGCATATTATTACTACTCATCTCCCTCCGCCCAGGAGCAAAAAAAGAGATGGTCCCTTGGTACACTGAGAGATATATTTCAATCCAAAGAATTCCAAGGCAACCCTACCTACTCAGAGAACCTGCCCAGTTGCATTGATGGCTGGCACAGAGGTTGATGTCATGGATTTCGAGCCGGAAGAAGATGATTTGATGGGAAATGATACGTCAATGGATGATGGAAATGCAGAGACTCTTCCCACTCCTACGCCCAAATTGAAATCAACCATAACAAAAGGAACTTCCCGGCTCAGTGATGGCAGTCCTGACAACACCAAAAGGAGTTTCAAAAAAGAAACCGACGTTGAACGCAATAGCCACTTTGCAACGCGAAAGTAGGAATTCCAGAGTTCCAAATTAGTTTGTTTTGGGCAGAAGAGTTTCACTGTAAGGAAATGATATGTTGATGCTCCCAGAGATATATTTCAAGCCAAAAAATTATTCACTTGCGGGACTACTATCATGTTCTCTGGATATACAATTAACATCTTTGGGAATCAGGTCCAGAACTATCATTGTTGCAAGGCATTTTTCTACTAGTCATCTCCTTCAACCCAGGATGGACTAATTTGGGCCTCTGAAATTGCATGTGCAACTTGTGTCCCTGAATTTTTTTCGACTATGTAGAGGCGGTTTCTAGTTGTGTCCTAAGTTTCAGTTAAGGGCTATTCCATTTTCCCTGCAACATTTTTCGTCTTCTTCCTCACGGGAAGCTTCTGAAAACTATCAATTTCACCACATGATGATTCATCGAGGAGAAAACTGCAAGGATCCTGCATACTATGGATCCCGTGCCTGTGTTTGTGGCAGATACGTTCAATGTTTTGACCTGAAGAACTGGGTCCAAGATGTACAATACTCGGTGTTTTTTTTTTTTTTTTAATGGATTTGCTATTAAAAAAAATTTCCTTGGAGTCTTCGTTGTTGCTTCTTTTCTGGATTTAACGCCTGTTCTCATTGGCATGGTTTGATGCTCTCTTAGTTCTTCGATATTGTGTTTACTTAGGTTATTTTTTCTAAGATGGAACATCTAACAATTATATGACAATGTATTGTGTCAATCCACCAACCTTTTATGCAAACAAAAATTGGATTACACACAGTTTCAAACCAATGTTCAATTCTATTCGTAATGCAGATAGAACATAGCATTACCAATGTACAATCTTGCAACAAAATCGTGATTCTTGTTTCTAGACATCCAGTTATAAAGTTTTAATGCTAACAACCCATAATGCAAGAAGTTTAATACTTAAGTTAATATGTTACGGTCATGGAAGAATGTATCAAGAACGCAGTTACACCCACACGTTCCATTAAAATCTAATCTTCACCAAAGAATTTGCTGGCAATTAGTAGAAAATGAAGTTTAATAGTTAAGTTAATATGTTACAGTCATGGAAGAATGTATCAAGAACATACTTACATGCACAGGTTGCAATAAAAATCTGATCTTCAACAATGCATTTGTTGACAATTAGTAGAAAATGATGGTTTTGCAACAATGGGGCTTCTTTGAAACCAATTCACGCTTACGAAAATTGCCCTCCCCCTTTCTATTTTCCCACTCTTTTATTCCCTGTAGTTTCTCTTCCTGGTTACTTAATCGTTTTTTTCCGAAAATGCCTTGTTGTGCGGCTTGGTGGATTCACGCATTTCCAACGAGCGCTTCCCCTTTCTTTAAATTGGCCCTCTATTGTTCTCGTGTCCTACAAGTAGCATCCAGATTTCTACGATATACAAATTGACAAGCGGACTTGCGCGCTGGCTGGCTCAACATTGCACTTTTATTTTTCTGTGACCTCCAAACAACATTTAGATCTCTATGATATACAAATTGACACACGGGCTCCAGTGCTGGCGAGCTCAATATTGCCTTTGTTTACGGACGGAAAAGTGTTAAAATGAGCCATACCACATTTGCGCCACATAAGCTATATTAAAGGGAAAAGAATTTCCTCTATAGTTCAGTGTCCTACAAACAACACCCACAGTTCCGCACTTTACAAGTTGGCAGCCAGACTTGCGGGCTGGCTGGCTAAAAAAATGCCTCAGATTTCTACGATATACAAATTGACAAACGAAGCATACAACCAAGAACCAAGTAAACTCGCAGATCATATTCTTGGTAGAAAGAGCTAATTTCAAACATCATGGAATGTCATTTGCGCGTCGTCAGGTTGGTTAGTTCACAAAAACTTCAATCCTCACTTCCAGGAACGAGTCTACCCGACTGTTTCCCTATTCCATACTTAGCCACTTTTCTAGAATTTCACAAATATACAAACCGGCCGCTGAACTACCCCATTATGATCTCTTCCATTTTACACGTTTTGCAGTAAAAAATTATGATACATAAAATTTGACCGTGGAACACTCACTTCTCCTCAGTATCCCTGTAACCCTTTTTTGAATCACATTCGACCACTTTTCATACCTTTCCATTCTTTCCTTGCTCTCCCCTGTCACCGTGACCTTCGCACTTGTCTATAATAAAAGAAAAAAAATGTTATATATATATATATATATATATATACATATCTTGTTTATAAATATGCAATTACTGACATTTACTTCTAACAACTCATCATGCAAAACACGTATAGATTGACATTGATGGGTGAAAGGCTCAAGGAGATCTCTTATTAATGCGCATTAAACCAAGACTTGCGGGGGGTTATATTATCCCTTTCGAGTGTTTATTTCAAAATCATGAAATGTCGTCCACACGTCGTCGCCTTGGCACGTTCACGAAACCTCCAATCCTTAATTTCTCTTCTCCGTACCCGCCACCTTCATATTTCTAAATATGCAATAAGTAAGCTTACTGCTAACAGTTCATCATGCACCACCCATATAGATTGTCATTAATCAGCGAAAGGCTTGAGGAGCTTTCCCATTCATAAGCATTTAACCAACATTTAGCAGAGAGTTACATTATCAACTCTAACTGTTCATTTCAACCATCATCTGGAGCAAACCAACGTTCTCATAAACCTATGGCATCAGCTCGACAACAGTTCTGTGGAGATACAGTGAAAATATTCGAGCGCGAGGACGAGAACTTCCAATGGTCCAGGGCATATTCTTATTACTCAACCTCTGCCGCAGAGTACCAAGTAACTTGGACCTCTAGGATTGCTCGTGCAGGCTGTGTCCCTGAGGTTTTTCACTGTAAGGACCTGGTCTCTTGGTGCGTCGATAAATTTATTTTAGACAAAAGAATTATTCCACTGCAGGACCGCTCTTCTATTTCTTTGTCACCTTAGGTCTTCCACCAAATGCTAATATTGTCAAAGCCAACATTGATGTTCATAGGAGAAGATTGCAAACAGTTCCTAGCAAAGCATAATAACGGGTTGGACCTCTTGCCCCATTTATTGGAAAACTCGCTTCTAGTTCCTAAAGATATTACAATCTTGTAGGTTAGTTCATTTAGAAATCTATTTCACGAAATTGCCTGGTTGTTTACAAGAATAATGGGACAGGAGTCCACATCAACTGTTTCCTGGATGGCTCTTTATATTTTGTATTTCACAGTCAACGAACAAGCCATTTTTTATTGGGGCAAGTTAATTTCCCATGAAATCTGTTCCCAATTGTCAAGCTTCAAAAGGGAAAAGAAATTATATATGTCATCCTACTTAGTTTTTGCGATAGCGCATTCTTGTCGGTTTCAACAACTGTCTCTGTCCAAGAATGTCAACTGGGAATTTGACCCAGTAACGTTCTGGTACCAGGCCTTGTGGAAGTAGAAGGCTTCCCACTATTTTTATGAGGTTTTTAATGGCTTCGTGTTTGTTTTCAAAGTTTTTGTTGTTAGGAGAAGATGTTCCCCACATATCTGAACAGACAACCATTTTTTTGGACAGGAAGGGGACACTCGAACATTTGGATAATTACACTGCCATAAGAATTTTTGGCTCCATGGAAAAACTTGCTCTCCTTCCATGTCACATTATGGACATAATGTTTGTTGCAGAAGTAACACGGCAATACAACTGCTGGTTGCATCTGTTGCAAAAGGAGAAGAAAAAAACAGTTCATTCCTCTGCCTTGGAAAGTAGGGGAGTTCGTGTTGAAAAATGTCAACAAAATTGATGAATCCGCAGTGCATTCTAGCATCTCCAACCTGGGATATGATGAAGTCATAAGAGGGTTCAACCCCTATAATATTTTTCGACAACATTTACAAACACTTGGCCTCGACGATTGTTTTTTCAAAAAACACCTGCCTAAAAATAGAGATAGTGGCGACAACTCTCCTGCCTCTGATGTCGACGACCTAGACACAATGCAAAGCTGCACTAAATTGTACACACAACAGGGGAAAGTCCCCAGTGACAAGAGTGTTCAATCGGAAAATAACACTCCAAAAAGTACGACATCCCAGAGCATCGCTCCAACGACCCACCAGAGAAACAAAGAAACTTAGAGTTCTTCAAACGAAGGAGGAGATAACGACCCTCCTCGCTCTAAAATTGATAGTTCTCACAAGCTTCCAGTAGAGAAGAAGAGAAAAAAAAATGTGGGGCAAGCGGAAGAGCCAGAAATTCAGAGTGAGAACATGGAACTTGACACTGATATGGATAGCATGCTCTGCTAACTTGATCATCCCGAAGACGCCATCCAACATAGTCATCCAACGGAAATATCTGTTACCGAAAATTTTGACGAAGATGAATCCTTCGTGTTCCAGAGCGTTGTTTTTTATAATCGGTCCAAAAAATTGATAATTGAGAAAAAATATGTAAAAAATAAGAAAGGAAAATATCGTTCAAAGCTTGACCTTGCCAACATGTGGTCGTCCCAAATCTGTCAACTTCACAACACGAGCAGAGAAACACTTCATGATTCCATTGGAGGCATCGAGGCTGAGAATGTCAAACTGAAGGACTGGGTCAAGGAATTGGAAGAGGCTTTGATTCCTATGATATTGCTTTTCAATCCTTTGGCAATAGCCATGCCTGGCACCCCTGCAGCCAACATAAAAGCATCCTCCACCATGCTCGCATCCTGTAGAGGATATGTGGCGTATAATATCAAGAAAAGAATGGAACTAGTTACCGAGGCGTGGAAAACATCACAATGTATCACTTCCCTTGGAACGAGGGCACATAGTTTGCTTGAACATTTGCAGGCGGAGTTAAAAGAAGAAAATTTCTTTTTAAAAATGCTCCTTCCTTTTGGCACCATTGTCAACAATATGACAGAAACTAAAAGAAGAGAACACAATCTTCCATCCAAAAACCGGATCGGTCAATTGAATGCATGTTGGAAATAAAAAGTGAGGCACCTGCATCTCATTGTTCAGTCATGTGAGCAAGCCATATCGAAGAAAGATAAATTATTCACAAGGTTGTCAAGAATAAACTTAGCCGGAAAAGCCAATGACTTCCAAGACCCTGACTTAATCGCAAACTCCTTTCCCTTAACTAGGCAAGAGTTCGATAAACAGGTTACTATGTTTAAGGCCTTGTCTCTGGAAAAGTTTTACAGCATCCTTCAGTTTGATCAAGCTCACGTCGACGACTGGCTAGTCAAATATTCAGTATAGAATGAGGAAATTCATCAAGCTCTATGTAATCTTTCTATCGACTTTCGGGAATTAGAAAACGATATTTTCAATAGAAAAATCCAGAATAAGATCAGCGTCGCCCCAATGAGAAGCTACATTGAAGAATGGCTCGAAAGGGAATTGAATCAGGCCGCCGACGAAAGGCAACAGGTAGTTGCCAGGATTCTAGAAATCAGTGACGACATCATTGAAACCGCAGCCGTCGACGACATCAATGAAACAACAATCGCAAGAAAATAACCAAAGGGCTCATATGTACCCTCATTGTAAGTCTACTGATTGCATCCTGCTTTTTTTATCAACCCAGTTATTCCACTTTTTTAAATAGAGATGTGTAGGCAAACACTTATAACTTTCAATTTATTTTTTTTGCAGGTATTGCACTCTATCTTCTTTCTACAGTCCTATTTCTTGTACATATTTATCTAATGGTCCGCGGGAGCCCCAATCCCAGTCTACATGAAAAACGCATTGAAATTTCGATTTATATGTAACAGACTTTAATTTTTTTGTATATTTCAAAATTTCCAGTAGTATGTAACAAACTTTTATTTTTTGACATATTTCAAATAAAATTGTTTTCTTATCTCCTTTTAAATTTATGTCTTCATACATTTTTATCTTTCACCAGTCTGATGACAAATGCATTTAAATTTTTATATGTAACAGACTTTTATTTTTATATATATTTCAAAATAAATGGTGCTCTACATGCTAAGCGTCATTTACTTATGCCCCATGTTCCATGATATACATGTTGCACACAACATTTCCGTGATATACATTTCAAAATTTCCAGTAGTATGTAACAAACTTTTATTTTTTTACATATTTCAAATAAAACTGTTTTCTTATGTCCTTTTAAATTTATGTCTTTATACATTTTTATCTTTCACCAGTCTATATAGCAAATGCATTTAAATTTCCAATTTTGTTCTTCCACTGTGAACAAATTTGTAGTTTGTTATATACTTTCAAAAAATAAATGGTGCTCTACATGCCAAGCGTCATTTACTTATGCCCCATGTTCCGTGATATACATGTTGCACACAACATTTCTATGATATACATTTTGCACCGAACATTTCCGTCATTTACAATTCAACCCCATTTTCCACTGTTATCGCTCAGTTTGTAGGATAGTTTAAGTAGCTTGAAGGCAAGAGTCAAACTGGCGTAACAGGAGCTTCCCCACCCACTGTCACCTCGATGGGGGGCTCTTTCTATTTAGGGTGGCTAATCCCAAGGGAGACGTCCCTAGAAATATGGGGTATTGAAAGGGAAATGATCGATAGGTTAAGGCTCAAAAGTTTAGAGTAGGTTTTCCCCTTCATAGATTACTGCCAAGAAAAATAGTCAAAATGAAGGTATTCCACTGATCAGGCACCTGCTTTCGAGACAAGGCAAGTAAAAACTAAAACGTGCAACAGTGGTTAGTACTTCAATTGTCAATGACCATCAATATGAAATATACATGAGCATGAATAAAAGTAATTATTGACGAAGTCAATGATTGCAATAAAGACAATGGCTTATAATATTACTTCTTCAATAAATACAAAATGATAATAGCATTCAATATACTAAATCAATCTTTGAGTTATTACAATGCATTAAATACCATAAATATGCTCACATATAATGTTGTTGCGTCAAGCCTACTAAGGGTGACGTTAGCCCTATTCTAGGTTAGTTTTGGTAGGCAAAGAGGTGGATGTTTAGCAAAATAGGCCAATGAAAATGCTCAACACTTCTATGTCTATCAATGGATGACCTAGCCGCAACTTTAAGACCAAGCAAAAGTTCATAAAAGGCTAGACGTCATCATAGGATTAGGGTTAGTAAGTTGTTGGGGTTAGTCAGGGTTTCAAATTTTAGAAGTTTTGAAAGGTTGTTTTAACACAAGAATCTCAACGTTTAAGGTTTAGACTAGTACCTTAGGGTGAATGGAGTCAAGGAGTAAGGCTAAACTCTTGGGAGAATCTAAATCTAAGGACGGGAGAGTTAGGCTTAATGGTGCTGCAATGGCAGGGCCATGAAGTCAAAACTCTAAGGGGAGGAGGCTCAGTCCGGTGTAGCTTAAGCTAGGACTCATGCTCCTCCCTCTTTCCTTAGAACTCTTTGGCAAAAACGGCTAGCTTCAAAATATAAATCTAGGGCTGAAAAGTGTTGTAGAGCCAAGGCTCTTCAAACCCTAAAGGTCAAAACCCT
>SNQJ01S0049825.1:29612-45240 GCA_010110895.2 Picea sitchensis | reverse complement strand
GATTTTTGAATCCATTTCATTTTCAACCATTTCCTTGTAGATCTTGAAGTTTTCAAAAGCTTCTGACTTATTCTTGAGAAAGAAAACTGCAATCATTCTTGTATAATCATCAACTAATAACATGAAATATTTCTCACCTTTTAAGCCCTTTGTTTTAGTTGGTCCAACTATATTAGTATGCACAATTTCCAGTGGTCTTGTTGTTGAATATTCCTTTGATTTAAACCTGGTTTTTGATTGCTTTCCTTGTTGACAATGCTTGCATAAAATGTCGGTTGGTTTTGTGATCTGGGACATTTCTCTGACTGCTTCTATTTTGCTGACTTTGACAAGGTTATCAAAATGTATGTGACCCATTCTTCTGTGCCATAGCCAACTTTCATCTTCCTTTCCTAGACAACACTTTTCATTTCCAATTTCACTTAACACATATATGTTGCTTGAATTTCTTGCAGCTGTAGTGACTAATTTCCCTGAACTTTATTTTCTTATCTCACACTTTGTGAATTGAAAGTAATTTTATGACCTTGGTCACACATTTGACTCACACTTAGAAGATTATGTTTCATATCTTCTACTAGAAGAACATTTTCTACCTTTTCATTCTTGTTCCCAATTCAGATTGTGCCTTTTCCAATGATTTTGGCTGAATCATCATTTCCAAAGGCAACTGATCCATCTCTTTCCTTTCGTAATGTAAGAAACTTGTCTCTACCACCTGTAATGTGTTTTGAACATCCACTGTCAACATACCAATCACGTTTCTTCTTCTTAGTTGTTAGAGTAATTGTGCATTCTTCATTGCTATACTGGTCTTGCTTTCTTATCCATGTCATTTTTTGAGGTTCTTGTCTGTGACTTTTGTTATTCTGTTGAGGTTCTTTAGGAAGGACTATCATTCTGCAATCTTTGGCCACGTGTCCAAAATTGTTAAATTTGTAACATTGCACTTCAATGCTCAAAGATTTAAACCTCTTGTAACTTCTTCTCTGTGTTTCACTAGGTCTCATTGAATAACCCCTTTATGTATGACTCTCAAAGTTGTTATTTTTCCTGTTGTTAGCTCTGCAATTCACATCTTTATGTCCAAAATTATTACATGCACAACATAAACAAAAAAATATAGTTTGATACCTGGGAGTTGAAGATATTTTGAAAGGAGGTGCTCTTATGAATCCTTCTTCTTCTTGAGGCCTATCTATTTGTTGTTGATTCTGAAATCTGAATCTTCTTGGTGGAGGAGTGTCCCTGTAATTTTCCTTGTATATATTCCCATCCCCTTTGATTGTTTCTGCATAACTTTTTGGATATGTTTCTTGCTCTGTTGTTTTGGAGTTTGATCCCTTTTCTGTCTGATTGTATCCAAGTCTGGACTTGTCAAGATGAGATTTTTTTACTGCTGATGATGTCATCCATAACTTTTGAGCTATTTTGCATATTTTTCTTTTGAATATCCTTTCTTAGCGTGTCAATCTCTACTTCCAAGTTTCCAATGATCCTATCCTTTTCTTCTAGATTTTCTTTGAGTGCTTCATCAATTATTTTATATTCTTCTATTTGAACCTTCAATTTTGTGATCATTTGTTCTAGTTCTCGAGTGTCCTTTTTCTTGTATAGTTCTTCTTGTAGTTTCTTGTTTTTCTTCTGTTCTCTTATGATAACTTCTATGGCACACATTAATTCTTCTCGATAGTAAAATTTTGCTTCTTCAATTTCTTCTTCGATTTCTTCATATTCTTCTTCGGAGTCTTATTTGTCAGAGTATTTTACTGCCATGAATAGAACTCTTCCCGTCTCACTATCACTGAATTCATCTTCATCCGATGATGAGATGTCTTCTTTGGTGCATAAGCTTTTATTGAAAACTTTCTTTGTAGTTCTATTTCCTTTATATGTGTGTTTGCCTTCTGATTAACCTTCATCATTTCTCTTTTTCTTATAAGGACATTTGTTAGCAAAATGATCAATACCATCACAATTAAAACGAATTAAAGGAATCTTACCTCTATACCTACCGTCGGTTCCCTTGTTCAGTCTTTTGACAAAGTTGGCCACTTCTTCATCATCTTCCGAGATGTCACTGTTGCTGCTATATTCTTCTTGTTCCTTTTTCTTTTGCTTTGATCTTTTGGATTCTTTGAAGACTACTTCTTTTACATCTGGATTTTCCTGTTCAGTTCTCATTTCATATGATGTGAAGATTCCATCCAATTACTCCATGCTTATTGAGTTTAGATCCGATCTTTCTTCTAGTACTGATATCTTAGGGTTAAATATCATAGGAAGATATATTAGTACCTTTTGAACAATTACAGATTCTTCGATTTCTTCTCCCAATCCTATGATTTCATTCACTGTTTCATCGACTCGTAAGAGGTAGGATGCAATATTCTCATCTTCCTTCAT
The DNA here is from genome assembly GCA_010110895.2 of Picea sitchensis. Classification (NCBI taxonomy): domain Eukaryota; kingdom Viridiplantae; phylum Streptophyta; class Pinopsida; order Pinales; family Pinaceae; genus Picea; species Picea sitchensis. The sequence continues at coordinate 42,834 of SNQJ01S0049825.1, read as the reverse complement.
TTTTAGTTGTTTGAACTGACCTTTGTAAGTTTGAAGCTTTGCTGCTTTGACTTTTGTATCTCCTTCATAAATATTTCGAAGCTTGTTCCAAATCTCTTTAGCGGATTTACAATGTGAAACTTTTGTGAATATTGTATCACTGAGACCATTCAAAAGTGCATTTGGCTTTGGAATTATTCTCACCAAGTTTCACTGCTTTGTCATTTGTTGGTGGAACTGTTGGTGCTGTGTATCCATATACAATTGATTGCCAAACTTCAAATCCCTATGCCTGTATATATGTCTTCATCCTTATGCTCCAAAAAGCATACTTCTATCCATCAAACTGTGGTATTCTATTTTTATACAAGTTGGTACTCTCCGTGATCTACCTTTCAGTGGTTAAGATAATTTCTGAAGGAACCTGCTCTGATACCAATTGTTGGATTACTGAGAGGAGGGGGGGGGTGAATCAGTAATAGCATAATTATAATCATTTTTCTCCAAATAATCCAAGTGTTATATCAATGTATAATTATTATCCAATAATGAGCAATAAGAAATGAACAATCACACACATACACAGTACACCAGTGCTTTACGTGGAAACCCAAATCAGGATAAAACCACATAATGATTTTTCTTATATGTCTTGAAGAATTACATTCATTGGAAGCACCAACTTCCTTTGCTTTCTATCTGCAACTGGAAGGAGGCTCCAATCCCCTAGTTTTTCAGGATACAACCTAAGGGAAGCTCCAACTCCCCAATTCTCTGTCTACAACTAGAACGAGGCTACATCCCCCTATGTTCTTCGGCTACAACTGGAAAGTGGCTATAACCACCTGTCCTTTCCCCGTCCAACCAACCTGAAGTATAAGTAGAATGATGGAACCACTGTCTACCTGTCACTGTGCGATATACTGTTGTACAACTGTATCAACCTGTATCACTGACCTATATCCAATCTGTACAACTACCCTGTAATCATTTTGTACATGAACTAAACATGTATCTACAAAAATGCAACAGGTACGCAACTTGTAGTGTTGCAGCCCGTGTATGTACGTGCCCTATATATTATGCAGCCTGCGTATGCGCATGCCCTAATTGTTATGCAACCTGCGTATGCCTTTTGGAACTAGGGTTTCCTTTCACTTGAAAAATTATGACCCTCTGTAACTTCTTTCACATAGATTTGTAACCTGTCACTGTATCCAGACTGTAATTGTACCCTGTTCATGCATTCTCATACATAACATGTACTCAATACAAATATGTCTCTCTAGTCATGTGCCATATAGGTGTGTGAAATCATGAACAAGTATACTTTCCTTCACATGATCTTAGTCATCAAACCCTTTTTGATATTTAGCCTCTCAATAAATCAACAAATACAAGATCTCAACCATGTACCATAAAAACCCTTAGCCATATGCCAAGAAATACAAGATGTGCCTCAACATGAAGTATCAATGATGAACATACCATCACTGTATTTCAGTAGATCTGACTTATGTAGAAAATTCCATGTATCTATGAGTCTCTCTAGGGAGAATCCTCAAATCGCCATTGCCATTCCTCATGCATACATCAAAATCCAACTATTCATAGAAATAAGACATACATTTTGAACCAATGGATGGATATGATGTATTTGAGCACTTTAGACCTTCTTGGGAGCTTGATCTCAGAATCTAGAAACTCCGCATCTTCATCTTCTTAAGTTTCCATGGCTTTACCAACATGTACTCACCCTGTACATAGCCAACCTGCGTACGTACACTCCCTATACACAGACAGGCTGCGTACTGTATGCACCCTATACACAGACAATCCACGTACGCTTCAGAAAATAGGGTTTTCTGTAAATACAATAATTTCGTCGTCAACCCTTTGTGCTACCTTAGACGTTCGCCACTTTAGAGGTATCCACAAGTATTTACAAGAAGATTTACACAAGAAAAATAGATATACAATATGTACAAGTGTGTCTTTAATGAGTGAGCTTTGCCTCTTATTTATAACTTCATGTAGCCTTACACTTTCGTTATTTTAAGGCTTCTTCATTTAAAATAATTTCTTTTGCAAAACACTTTGACCCTTTGTGACTTCTATAAGACTTATGAGGGGTTCTCCAACTTCATATGGTCATAACTCTCTAACCGTGAGGAGTTATGTGACATTCCACATACCACTGGAAATGGCATGACAAGCACTATTCATCTAGGATAGTTTCACTAAAAAATTCACTATCCTTCATCTCATTATTCCACAATTAGGCATGGTTTCTCTCACTCCGCAAAGCGTCTTCCCGTGAGGGATTTCACCATAAGGGGGCCACTTTGGAGTTCATCCATATTTACTTCTTATTAACCATGGAAAGAAAATAATGATTCGTCAAACAAACTTGGGTCCATTACCCAAACCTTTGTGCTACCAGGATTTCTTCAAGGGTTGACATCAATGAAAACCAACCTTAATCAACAATATCCATTATTTCCTCCAACTTAGCTTCAGTTGAATTCATCATTCCTTGTAGTTCATCTTTTGTTACTGTCTTTTTTTGTTAATTATTTATGTCTCTGTGCATTTCTTCACCTTCATTAAAAGTCCAAGTAGGATTGTCTGGAGGCTTAATTGGTGTAGAAGTTCCCTTTTTTGGTGGCATGTTGGTCAAGTATCACTTTTAAACCTTGATTTCAAGATGGTTATTCTAGATGATATTTCTTCTGCTGTATCTCCAAAATTTTGGCTCTTCTGGGTCTGAAAAATTATTTTTGTAGTTCTCTGATATGTCTTCTTTGCAATTGCATAAGTCTAATCAAAATTGGATGTGCCAAGTGAAAGTTATGGTAACTTCCCCACAACTTTATGATTTTTGTCCCTTCCAGGAGATCGTACTTGTAAAGTGTGCCAAGATCACAATATATAATATTTGATTCTGAAAATTATACCAGAAATACTACAGATTGTCCACTATCCAATGAAACTGGTCTCACTTAATTTGGATACTCACTAAAGAAGATATCACTGTTTTACTTGGAATGCATGTTTGAGACTAGTTAATATGACTAGTAATATACCCTATCTTGCATAGGGTGTGTCTACAAAAGTAGGATGACCCAGATGATGAAATTTTTAGCACAAATACCTTAATAATTTCTATGGATATCTTACATATTTCAGGGTCTGAAATGTTACAGATCAAAGTTTACAGTGAAAATTACGAGATGAATAAATTAAGTACTATTTCATAACCATATCTTACACAGACTATATATCTGAAAGTATAATACCTCAGGAGATGAAATTTTTACCCCACGTACCTTGATCCAAGATAGCATAGAAAAACCTCAGAATAATTACTCAACACCTTGAAAAAGAGAGAATTTAAGATAATAAGCCTCTTTGAGGGGGACACCTCCTTATACACCACATAAATTTCCAAATACAAGATCATTCCAAATGAAAAGTTCTCCTTGGTATATATAGGAGACTAGGAGGTACAATTACAACTAATGGATCCAAGCTGACATAAATAAAATAAAATTACTAATGTAATATTACCTAATTAAGGGTTAATGTTACACTATTTAGGGCTTAACAACATCCAACATACAAGCCATGAACAAATAAACTCAACTTCAACAGGTCCTCGTAGCAACATTTTCTTCTTATTTTCGCTCTCTCATTATCATTTTGTAAGGACATAGTAGAATTTTTTTGTATTTTGTCACACTCCCCTCTTTCTTGGGACTAGCAAGAAATTGAGGAGGGGGGAGATGTTTTAGGGTTTAGTTAGCTACTCTGACTAGACCCGCCAATCAACTATCCAAGTCAATTGTAGTAGTCGGATAAGAAGTTGGTCGAATAGACATTTAGTGTCAACCGACCGAACAATTAAGGAATGCAACTAACTGGTAACTATATATCATACATATATATACACTATCATGTAATGGAAAGAGAGAGGTTGTTTTGGACACACACACACACACACACACACACACACACATACACACACACACACACATATATATAATAAAAGCTATTGATGGTTATCCCCCACTTGTGTGTTTTCTTTTATATGTCTATGTGTTCTTATATAATGTTGTAGTGTGTAGTGATCTATGTAAGGATATGTTGGCATCCTTCTCATACTTTCCCCTATACTACAACAGATGCTCCAGAGTCCAACATACAATTGTGCAAAAATTTTTCATGGATGTTTAAGGTCACATAGAAAGGTGCAACAAAATCTTCCTTATCATATATCTGAGGACCAAAAACTATAGTGGTAGACTCATATTGCAGATTTACAGTATCAGGAGGACTTGCTAATCCCTTTACTTGTATCAATTTATCAATTTACTTATGGTATGAAGGATTTCTATCCAACTCCATAAGTGCGAAAATAATCTTCATTTTAGAATGTTATTTCTGAATGTTGAAGCGTGGAACTGATTCCTCAATTTCCTTAACCTCTCTCTCTCTGTCTTTGAAGACTCGCCAACTTCTTTAGTCTTGGGAATATTTTTAGTTATTTGAATTTATCCATAGAAATACTTGGGCTAAGCTTCTTAGGCTGGGGTTGGCCATCTTGATTGGATTCCTTTTACCTGGTTCCAAGATCATATTTCCTATGCATCTTATCATGTAGTGCATCAACAAAAATCCTATACTGAATATAGGACAATACTTCTTTGTTAGATTCACCTTTGGGGGTTTTGTTCCTGGTGTTGAGGGAATATTCATAATCATCTTGAGTTAGATGCATGGAATTTTTTTCTTCTTGCAATGGACGTACTTCTTCTGGGTTTTCAACATATCCTTCATATGTTTCTTCCTCCACCATATTATTTTGATCATTAATGCTTACAGGGGGTTGAATGGGCTATTCATCATTTCTTATTTCTCTCCTCATGAGTTGAGGATTGAAACGAATCTTGAACAGGTTAGGATTTTTCACCCCTCCTTATTGAGGAGATTTATTGTCATTACCATTTCCCATCTCAAATCTAGACATCTTGTTTGTCAAATTTCTTATCAGTCTAGACATCTCATCCATTCAGGCTTCGTGGGAATATTTGACTAGGTCTAAAGGACCTAAATATTCTTTAACTTCTTTTTTTTTTTCCGCTTGATCAGACTTTTGATTCATTTTTCCTGATGCAATCACATTCCATTCAATATATATTGCATAATCTTGCATGATAATCAAACTGGGAGCTCTTCTTTCTCTTAATACCATGGCAAAGTTTGCATCAAAATCCCCAGCATACGTGATGTTAGCTACTTGTTGTAAAGGATTTATGTCTCTAGGAATATTGTTGTATATCTTGTTAAACCTTCTGTTGAAGTCGACACCCTACTCATTTGATTTCTTCTTGAGGGAGCCAAACTTAGTTAGGAAATATAGGTTGTCCCTCTTTTCTCCCCATTACTTCATAAATGCAGAATCAAGAGTTTTCCATCTATCGATGGAGGCTGTGGGGATTTATCTAAACCATTCATGGACATCTCCCTCTATTGTTTGAACAAAAAAACTCATGAAGACATCATCATGCTCCATGAATAGGTTGTCACTGAAATGATGGAAAGATACAATGTGTTCTTCAACAACTAGAGTTGGTTTTCCATTGTACTTGGGTAGGAGCTTCAAGTATTTTTCAAGGAGGTCATGAACATGTACATGAAGATTCAGTGGGCCGAATATGGAAATTACCCAAGGTTTTAAAGGTGGTGGGGGAGGATGATTTCCCCTAGCTCTTCCTCCTCCAAGGTTAGCCATAAGACTTTGCAGAATACAATTATGGGCTTCCACAGATTGAGGGTTAACATGGTTTTTCAGAAAGGGATTGAAGGAAGAGCTTGCTTATTGACATAATCCTAGGGTTGAATTCAGTAGATCTATTAATGGTTCGTGAGGTAGCTTGGTATTAGAAGTAGAATAAAAAAGTATATCAATTAACTCAAAATATTCTCTACCTCTACAAAAAGTAGAAGGAATTTTTTTTCCAAACTAGGGTTACCTGAAGATGGAGAGATTTGACATTCTATGAGGTTTCTCCAGGTTACAAGCTTCTTTGGATTTGAGTATATTGGAGTACATTCAAGATCTAGGTTTCTTTTGGTATATCTTCTATTAGACACTAGATCTTTGTTAAGTGGAGTCGACAGATGAAATAAGCAACAACCAGGTGCCTAAAATTCATTCACCCTCGAGTATTAGATCTTGCAATGTCATATCCTCAGGGAAATATATCTTCAAAATTCATTCCCTGACAACATCTCCAATTCATATGTTTTCCCTCAATATGTTCCAGGCTGTGAGTGGAACAATTCCGTGACATCCCAGGAGATAAGACTCAGAATGAGCCTTAAATCCATGCTTGTAACAACAAAAATTATGCAAAAATATGGGTAAGCTTTTCTCTCTCTCTTATAGAACTCTTGGCCCTCAAACAATCCTGGACTAGATATTAAAACATTCATCTTCAAGAGACATTTTTCCATGAGTGCTTCAGACAATTTGAGTTTAAGGATGTTGAGTGATGGATTTGGAAGAAATACATGATAAACATGTGAGGCAACTTTAAGGTGAATCTCATATTTTATGGAAAGAATAACATGCTGAGCAATTAAGAATCCAAAAGTTCTAAAATTTGTATCAGATCATTAAATCATGCATCAAACAACAAATTTTTTTAGATATTTAAATCCATGGAGGTACCCTCTACATATCATTAAACATATGAAAACATGACAAGAAGTGATCATAAATTCATAGGAAATAATTTTAGTATCATAAGCTATACAACACGCAGTTACATTGAACATGTCATAAAACTTGTTGCTCGATCTTTTATTAATGTGATCAGATACAAGAATCTAAAAATGGGATGGTGAATATATAGGAACATATGAAAAAAACAAGCATAGACTGAAGTGTAATGCAGGGGATGAATCTCTTAAAGCCTGTAGCCTTAAAAATACATCTATTTTGAGGGTAACTTGATCAAACAACTTTGGCTATAAGATACTCTTAAATTCCCCAAAGTGTCGACCCGAAAAATGAGCTCTTTATCTTGCTTTATAGGCTCTTTGTTTTTAGGAAAACCATCTTCCTGGACCAATACTGCTTCTTGGAAACTAATAAAAACTTGTCAGAATATTGATATTGCATCTGGTTTTCTAACCATTTTCAACTTTCCAACTAATTTTACCCGATTTTACTGGGAAGAAACCATTTTTTACCACCAGACCTGACCTGTTGATACTGTTGTTGGGTATGATTTCCTCATCTAATTTATCCTTTGTTTGAATCCCTCTGAGTGGATCAATCAATTCCCATCATTTCACTATGGATCCTCCACCTCCATAGATGAGAATATAGGATAAACATTTCCTTTTAGCTAACAACACCCAGTAATGTAGGACAAAATTGGTCGATCACTTGAATCCTCTACTTCAAGCTTCTCCAGTGCACTGGTCAGATTGGAAATTTCACTTTAGGGTAGATTACCAAATTTCTTTTGGATCTTATATAAGAGATAATGATACCAGATTAGGAAATTCTCCTCTTCATGGAATGCAGAACATACTCTCCTGATGTCTGTGGCTAAGATGGCTCATTATCTTCTCTTGCGGGGAGGGCTTGTGCAGGTGGGCCATCATATGGGACCCCTGACATCTGAGTAGCTAACTTTCAGAGGTAAATATGCTCAAATATTGGTTCATTCTGATTCTATGGTTTTATCTTATAAAACTTTGACACGTTCTTGGTGAGGCAATTTGACAGGACGAGGTGATTGGTCACACCTATCCTGATCTATCGAGATCCGGGGCATGTGTGGTTGGACACATCCGACCAATGATTACTATATTCCATAAAATACAGGAGGTGATATGATGATGAGTGAAAAGATGTGAATGTGATGCTATATGTTGTTGGAATACTGAGAAGGGGGAGTGAATCAATATGAGCAATTTTTACCACTTTCAATCACAATATATACAATTCCACTTTATCAACTATATCATTTAGGATTTAATTCAATATATCATGAGAATATAACCATAATAAATACAATTAAACAATATCACATGAGATACACACTACACTAGGATTTACATGGAAACCAAAATATGAGAAAACCACATAATGCTTTCTTATATGTGTCGAAAATACAGTCATAGGAAGCATCAAATTCCAAATTCTCCAACACCAACCCCCTGATTTACAGGCACCAATCTGAAGGAAGCTCCAAATCCCCAATTTCTCTGGCACCAACTGAAAGGAGGATATGAACCCCTTATTTACAGGCACCAACCTCAAGGAAGCTCCAACTCCTTGAGTTCTCCGACACCAACTGGAAGGAGGATACAACCCCCTTTCCTTGTCTCATCTTGCAACCCTGAAATATAAGTGTAAAATAAACCTTTCACTACCAACATGTCATCCAACCTATCACTGATATACCATCATCAACCAACTATAACCATATCCACTCACATGGATGCCAAATCCATCACCATACCATGTACATCAACCATGTATCAAAACCTGTACCATACCATGTACATCAACCATGTATCAAACTTGTATCATATCATGTGCATCAACCATGTATCAAACTTGTACCATATATGTTCCTTAACCATATACCATATTACTCATGATATGTATCAATCATGCCATATACCATGTACCATAATATATCATCAATGAAGTGCCTCAAGAATATGATAACATCACCATGATATATACCAAGATAGCCAAGATATCAATATAGTCAGGATATACTTCTAATACCATAACATCACCAAGGTGTACCTCAACATGTACCAACATCACCAAGACATGCCTCAAGCATGTACCACACCATCCAATGCATGTACCTCAAACATGTCCTATAACCTCATCAAGAAGTGCCTCAAACATGCATCAACATCACCAAGAAACAAACCTCATATATGTACCAAAAATATATCTCACACCATGCACCAAAGATATTCCTCAAGCATATACCAATGCCTCAACAAGATACCAAAGGAATGACCATCACATCACCAACATGTAACCAATATGTACCTCAAACCATGTGCCTCAAGTATGTGCCAACATTCATTAACCATGTACCAAGAGATACCATCAAACATGTGCCATATCACTCATAATATTCCTCAAGAATATACCATACATCAAACCATATACCAAATATCCAGGTTGTGCCTCAAGGAATATACCAAAAATCACAATGAAATTCCTCAAGCACGTGCCAAACCTTCCAATATGAAAGCCTCAAAACACATAGAATAACATAACTTTAGACTTATAGCTGACCTGATACATGAGATTTCAGACCTATAGATCTTTCTCAGTCTCAACAACCTGGTACTATCATTCTCCCTTAAATATATTTTAGCCTCACGTGACTAACCCATGCATCACATAGGGCCTCGTGGGACTAACCCATGCATCATGTAGGGCCTCACAGGACAAGTGTCATACAACACATGATGGTGCCTCGCGAGACACTAGTATCCTGACCCGTGGGGGTTAGCCAAATTAGGGTTTCACAGAAAACCCTTGCTCTCCTCTGTAATCCTGAAACTTCCTCTCACCTCACATATCTTTTATTGCCTCAAATTCACCATTTCAAATTCGCCAATAGATCACTTCCTCACTAGAAGATATTCAATAAACTTGTGTAAGTGAATGTACAAATGAGAGGCTTTTTGTTGTGTATGTATACCTTTGCTAAGTAACTTCTTTCCTTAAGTTAAGGATATACATGTACTTCTTCTTATAACCACTTTACCCTTTAATTAATGAATTGTAACTATTTAGGGGCTTCTTGACCCATCTTTGGGGCTTCCAACTTCATGACCTCATAACTCCTCAACCATGAGGAACTACATGACGTTCCACCAACCGTTGGAAATGACATGACGAGGACTATCCATCTATGAGTGTGTTACCGACATTTACATTTCCCTTGATGTCCTTATTCCTCAAACAAATTCTATCTTCATGACCACACCTCTAGGGATTCTTGTAGACTTCTTCAAAGCATTTTCCCGTGAGGGCCATGCTTAGAGCTACACCATAAGGGGACCACTTTGGAAACTTCTCCAAAGAAACCCATCACATATGTTGACATCAATAACAACCACTTATATTGCCATCAATGACAACAAACTATCGAACAACATCAATGGAAACCAACTATCCAACAATCTCCCCCTTTGGCATTGATGGAAACACTCATGCTACACCTGTGACCAATGCTCCTCATCTTTCTCTCCTCCCTTGACATCAATGGAAAATGGTATCTCCCTTTGGGGATTCTCCCCCTGTCTTCATGCTTATGATCTTTCTCTTTCTTCCTCTTTGACATCATAGGAAAAAGGGTAGCTCCCCTTGTTGACATGGATGATTTTAGGGGCTAAAGTTCACTCATGGGCTAATTGTCCATGGTTTTTCAAAAAATGAGATTCTCTGTTTTAAAAATGATTCGCCCAAATTCTATAGGATAAAATTATTTTACCTTAAAAACAGCCAAAATTTTATAAAAGCTATATAAAATTCTTAGAAATTTGAATATTTTTACAAAAATATCGCCAAACATTTATAGTTGGCATATGAAGGATTAGTAAGATTCACCAAGGTTTCTACATTTTAAAATAAATTTCCATCCTTAAAATCATCCTTTCCTGTCAATATGTCTCCCCCTATCTTCATGCTACTAATATGGTATCTATTTCTCACAATTTCTCTCCCCTTGAATTCTCTGCAAGATGTCGTGTAGATCAATGTGGGGACTTTTGTACTTTCTTTCTTTCCTCTCTTTTGGTGCTTCTTGTCCATTGGTTCTTCCTTTTGTAATTCACACACATATGTCAAAAGCATTCAAAAATTAATTGTCTTCAAGTCTTCATGACTTATCAAGTTCACAACTTAGATATCAATGACCATGTCATTCAACAAATTCCTTCTGACGATATAGCTTATGTTGATGGTTTCTCTTCCCCTATTGAGTTGTGCCTTTAATTGCTTTCCTTCCCGTGACTAACTGATTCCTCTTGTCCATTGATTCCACCGATTTCAATTGTTAATATAATTTCATTCACTGTTATGCATCTTCTCTGAATCATGTCTTTTGTATCTACCAAATATCTCATGAATCCATCTCTTTCCATATGTCATAAAATTTTCCATGACTCTGCTGCTCAATTTCATACAATATATACCCATTTGTTGCAACTGATCACAACATATTCCTTAATTCTCAAACTATCTGGCAATCGGATTCTATATGTTTGTAACAATATGTACTGAGTATATCCATGTCTGAATACATACGTGGAATCCTCTATACAATCATGAAATTCTTCCTAAGAAGTGTGCCAATGATATTCTCTGTAATTGTCAGCTGATACCTGAAAGTTGTTGCTCAAATGATCAAATTGTCATAATACATTCTGCGCTTCTTTGATCAAACCACTTGAAACTACAAACACTTCAGAGTACTCAAAAGATAGTTCTATGATCTATATAGTTGCTTCTTGGATTCTCCCTCTTAAATATTCATATTTACTAGGAGTCTCCAAGATAAATGGCTCAAAAAAAAATCCACTTTGATGTGGATTAATCTTCGTCTTCATTTGTGGACTCATCATTTTATTTTTCATCCTCTTCCTGAATTTTGACATCTTCCTCTTTATCCTCTTTACCTGTATGACTTCTGGGTGTTCTTCACTCATCTATTCTTCCTTTACCTATTCTTGTTTTCTTTTCCAAACCTTCTTATATATGATATTAGTGTTCTCTTTCATGGAAATATTCATCATGCTTCTACAGTCACAAGCTATGTGTCCATAGTTATGGCATTTGTAACATTCAATATTTTGTGGGGCCACATAAGCATCTCTTTCTTGAACATTTCTTCCATAAGCTCTGCAATATACAACATTGTGTCCAAAGTTAGTATAAGTAAAAAAATGAACATAAAAGAAGCTTTCATACCTGGGAGTGAATGATATTCTTTGTGATGTAGTCTGTCTGAACTCATGCCTTGGATGATAACAATCTTCTTTTTTGTTGTTTCCTTCATAATGGTTGAAGCTCCATTGACACCTAAAAGTGGAGGGTATTCTTTGATATCTGTCTCTTCTGTAATCTTCTTCTTGATTTTTCTTCATTTCTGGAATGTTCTTCTTTGAGGGCTCACATTCTTCCTTCTTAATAGGGATTTTGATGACTTCTACATAACTCTTAGCCTTCTCTTGATTCTTCCTTTCTAGTAACCTGTAACAATTTCTTTCAACTTTATTTACTGATGATGTGGGACTTTCTCTCTCTTTAGTGTTCTTGTTGAGCTTGGAAACTTTAATTCTTAATGTGGAAAATTCTTCTTCAATCTTCTCAGAATATTCTTCTTTCTTCATCATCTAGATCTTCATGTCTTCTTCCTTTCTCTTTGCTTCTTTAAGTTGGGTCTTCAAGGAGACAATTTCGTCTTCAAGTCTTCTTTCTTTTTGACTGAATTCTTCTTCAAGCTTAATTAAGTCCTCCGATCTTTCCTTAGTCAAAATCATTTCTCTCTTCTCTGCTTCCTTTCTTTGTGCTACTATTTTGTCTTCCAAGTGTTGTTTTTCTTCCAACTAAATTTTGCGTATTTCTTCAATCCTTCTGGCTTCTTCTATTTGGACTTTTAGGTTTGTAATCATCTATTGGACTTCTTCAAAGTTGGAATTTTGAGATCCCTTCTTTATGTAGATCAATACTTCCTTGAGTGACTTGTTATTCCTTCATTATTTTGTCAAATCATCTAAAGCACTGATTAATTATGTTTCAAGATTTATTGTTCCTTCTTCACAATCTTCTTCTTAATTTGTTTGACATGAAGAGCATATTTCTTCTCGTTCTGCTTCAACATCTTCTTTATTTTGATTAGCATGCTCTAGCTCTGTGATATAATGGGATTCCTTAAAGTATACATTATATATCTTATCCTAAAGTTCTTTGGCTGATGAACATTGTCCCATTTTATCTTTTACTGGATCTGGTAGTCCTTCCAAGATGAAATCCATTGCTATTTTTTTGTTTCTCTTCAATTCCTTATTTTCTACAGTCTTCATTTTCTTTGAACCGGTGTATCCTGTAACAACTGAGTGTCAAACATCATACCCCTATGCATGTAAAAATACTTTCATCCTATTTCTCTATATCTCA
>SNQJ01S0049825.1:0-26343 GCA_010110895.2 Picea sitchensis | reverse complement strand
ATACAAATGTGGTTACTTGTCAAAGGCTGTCATAGTCACGAGCAAGGCCCAGTGAAACTAGTCTCAAAATCAATCTGAAGATATCTGTATATGATGGAGCACAATCTAATCTCCCATGATCACTAAAGTCACATAGGTACTGGTCCAATAAAAAGGTAGCAACAACTCAGGAAATATGTGACTATAAAATGATGTCTTCAATTCTTCTACACAATCCACCAAAGGTGCAAGTCCAAATTATGTGAATAAAGGAGTTGAGGTCAAACACAATGAGACTTCATTTGATTACCGGTCATTGAGGTATACTGTTAACAAACGCGAGACAACCTACTAATGATGAAAGTAGGCATCAAGGCACCATGTACATTCTTACAAGTGTGAATAAAGGAGTCGGGGTTGAACACTTGAAGAATCCATTGATCAGGAGACATTGATGTATTCCCAACTATCGATGGTAAAAGAACCTGCCACTAATGACTGCAAGCCTCTAGGTATTCATAGAACTCTAGGTCTCATCTCCAGAATAGATGAGATGAAGTCGATGGAAGGAGACCCAATGAAAGGAGAGAATTAAGGCATCTCTCATCATTCAACATGAGGTACAAAGCAGGAGCTTAGTGATTTGGAGGAAATCAGATGAAGAACATGTTCATGAACCAACGACCCTGTGCGTCTTTCACATGTGCCAAGTGCAAACAGTACACAAAAAAGACCCTCTGAATGAAAACCAATGAGGAAAACTACTGACAAAGGTGTGGAAACCACCAATAAGGCTAATGGCATCCAAGACACTACACAAATCCCAATGCATGAATAGATTTCTTGTCGTCGAACACAAGGGAAACCACCAAGTTAATGACCAATGATAAAATGTTGACTGTTGGGTTCAAGGTTACCTACCAATGATTAAAGTAGGACCAGGGTACGCAATAGGAATACAACTTCATGTGATTCTGAGACAAACTGAGGGTATGGCTAACATGTAAAGTCAAGAGTTCTGAGGAATGGCCAACACATGTTGATAGACATCCTTTGAACAAGAACATGAGACATATGGAAGACTCAAGCAACATAGACTCAATGATGAAACCATGAGATGCAGGAGGCATCGATCAAATTATCCATAGGGTACTGGAAGAGTAACTAGTCAAGGGAGTAAACTCTCTGTAACGAGCTCAGCTTCCTAAGGCCATGCTAAACCCAAAATTATGATGACAAGTGGACTCAAAAATTAGTTCCAGCAGTGGAATATACCTATTCTCAATGCAAGGAGGTGCATGCAGGAGATGGACACTCGGGGGAATGTTCCCTCCTAGGTATAGGGTGTCAAGTTGCAAAGGATATAAACAAGGCTTTGCTTGGTTGAGGATGAAAACCTGTTGAGGCAAACGGTTTATAAAGCAAAGAAAGAACCGACAATAGGCTCAATACTGCAAGCAAGGGCATGAGATGCAATCACAACTTAATGCCAAAAAATGTCCTTTTTTGTAATCTTAGTCTACTTGGTTTGAAAAAGGGATAAACTTGTACTAAATAGACGTCCTTTCAAATCCAATTTACAAGTGTGAAAGAGACAAGTTCACTCGAAAATCTTTTCTCTTTTTGAAAACGAGTCAGAAAAGAGCTTAAATCAAACTCGCCTGGGAGTCCTCTAGGTATAGGCAACATGTTTATTAGTGAGAAATGAGGTTCAACATAAAGTCATGTATTAGCTATAAGGGACTCCCGGTCCTACAGATAAAATCTCTGCATGGGCACCGAATGAAGCAAAGGATCTAACTAGGGTACCCATGTTTGGTAAGTCTCTACCATTTGATAACAACACTTCTAGTAGTAGATAGAAAGTTCTATGTCACTAAAAAATGGGTTCGTAGCTAAGGCATATGAGTGACAGTTATAGGACAATGCAAGTGTGCATGATGGAATGGATACCTATCCTATATGTTGGGTAGCGAAAATACCTGTCCAAAGTTACGAACGATCGACATAACACTGAAAACCGCAAGAATCCGTGGACAAAACTACAAAAACCAACTCAATCCATTGTTGTATTAGTCCATTAGGTGAAAATATTATCCGAAACTATGCAAAGTGGGTAAAAATTTGCTATAAATAGTAAAAAAAACCAAATCTACTATGCCATTTTAGTTTTTTACCCAAATAGTGGATTTTGGACCAAATTACCTCTGATCTTCAACTGGTGATTGCAAGAGCTATGAGTGACGAAATCAATGACCATTTGGACCAGGTAATTCTTCTTCCCCTCCTCTTTCTTTTTAGTGGATTACATTTTGTATTTAGGTTTCAAATTTTAAGTTATTTAGGGCGCAAATTATAAGTTTAGGTGTACACGAGCTAATGTTCATCGGGTCGCGTATACACATGATTATATGCCGATGTTTAAAAGACATACATCATATACTCAGTCCTATATGTGACTGTAAACACTGCAGCTTGCATATATGTCTGTAAACAATGTTTTTTAGTGAATGCTAACTCAAAAAATGATTTTTCTCTGGTAGGATGGTGCTTGAGTGGAGGGAAAGGGAACATGAGGAGGTAGTTATTGTTATGGAAAGAGATCTAGGGGCCCAAATGGCCTTGAAAAGATGCGGGTTGTATAAGTTTTGGGCTCTCAAAGGGATGAGGGCCCAACTGAGTTTGCTACAATTTCTCGTGGATTACTGGGATCCATACAATGAAAGCTTCAATCTTGATGGGAAACCTTTAAGGATTGAATTCAAGGATATCTATTTCTTGACAGGGTTTTCGCGTCAGGGTGAGGTGGTCAACCTCAAAGCCCAAGGAGATGGGATCGGTATGAAGATAGAATAATGCATAGCTGCTCATTGCATTGTAGGGACCGAGAAGGTCGGGAGTCAACTCCCCATCTGAGTGATAAACAATCTAAGCCTCAAGATTGTTTTCATCGTTTTGACACAGATCATAGGATTGGCCTCATTGCACCAGGCATCGAGGTCACTTATGTTCTACTCTGTCGAGCACTTGAGACCCACGGTGTACGACTGATGCACCTCACTACTGGCTAACATGAAGAGCTAGTTGACAGAATGCAAATAGGGTGGTAAGAGGAACTTCGAGTTTTCTTCCATCCTGTGTATCTTTTTCTTCGATTGGGTTCCAGGTTTGGGACCTAGAGTTGAGATCCTTCTGCGAGGACCTCGCGATCTAGCCATGGCACGGTGGACTGAGGTGATGAGACGATAGGGGCGAGGTAGGGTGCCCACACCCTACAACTATGATTTATTTTACTGGTGGAGATGGAAGGTCATTGCTCAAGATGAATACCCCTATGTAGGGATCGAATTCAGAGGGGACCCTGACATTCCATTACCACCAGGGACCACATACGGGGACATAGGTATGTCAAAGTTTTTTAAATATTTCATTTTTTTGTATTTTTGTATCGAAAGACAAAAATATTTTTGGATGATGTTTAAGTACTAATTAGACACGTATGTGACACAGACGTAGGTCCATGATGGCCGAACGGGCTTCCACAACATCGTCAGAGGCACCGGGGAGATGAGGTGGTGGGAGGAGAAGTAGAGAGACTCCTTCAAAACGTGCAGGGCAACCTGTCTCATTTGACACAAAGGATTCCGATGGTTCAGGTGGAGGATCTGTTGGAGGCTATGCAATGACAGGTGGTAGGCGTGACTAGAGGTTGGGTGCGACTCTTTTGGCATCTCACAAATGCCGTATTTTTTTATCATGACACACATCTAGTGCCACATTCGTAGATGTCATGATTTTTGTATTATCTGTTGTATATGTGTATTGAGGGTGTTAGCCCCAATTTTGTACTATAAACATCATATTTTTTGATATATATATAAAAACATGGTTCTTTGGATTTACTTAGGTTACAATGTGTACATTGATAAGAATGTTTTGTTTGCTTTAGTTACGTGACAAATTCCAATCTAAAATGAAATTAGCATATGCATCAGATACATAATTAGAACTCCTAAGTATATGATGATAAGTAATAAAATCAAAATGTCGTTCTAAAAGATGTACCCGTAGGAATCGTCGAAGTAATGTAGGGTCACACACATGGTGTCGTTCAACTGACATATTACTAACTAGGAATCCAGGCGACCCTCCAAAATACCATGTGAAATGGCATCGCACAAAAGTTCTATAACGACGCTATATTCGACCACATTATTAGTGGATGGTCCTAGGCATACGCCACCTGAAGACACCAGTAGACCCTCAGGTGAGTAACCAACCCAAGCGGTAGAAGCCAAGTTCCATGTATGATGAATGGCTCTGTTTGCGAATCCTAAGTAGACCGAAGACTTCGTTGACATATGCCAACCCAAGGAAAACTGGATAAGCAATGTGAAGACAAGAAATAAAGGGAAAACATATATACACTAAATTACATTAGTATACAAAGAGTTACACCCAATCTTGGGGCTTAAGTGTAATATCTTTTCAAGTAGAGGCCATTCCTGGGCTTAGCCAACATGTTCCCTTCATAATCTTCTAATTTATAGGCTCCTTTTTCTAAGACACGCCGCGTGATATAGGAACTGTGCCACATGAGTTTGAACTTGCCTGCCCCCAATGGTTCGTTGGCTTGATCATATAACAAGACCAAGTCACCCTCAATGTACAACTGAGGACAGACATACTTATTGTATTGGACCTTGACACATATTTTATTCTCTTCGATAGATGTAGAGGCATCTTGACATTGCTCGTCATGGCTCTCTAGGTGCAGGAGGCGTCATTCGAGATCATAATTTTCAGGTAGGAGTGAAACTGCCAATATAAGAGAAGGTGTTTTGCATTCAATAGGTAATATCGACTCCACACCATGTACTAACTGGAAAGGATAAAATACGATGGTAGTCTTGATTGAGGTTCGGTATGCCAAAAGTGTGGGATACACCATGATATGCCAGTCAGATTTGCTCTAGCTGACAATTTTATGAAAAATGGTCTTGAGAGACTTGTTTATGGCCTCTACCTATCTATTTTCCTTGGGTTATTAAGGGGAATAATGACCATGCTTAAACCCCATATTGGATGCTAGATCTTCCATCATTTCATTATGAAATTGACTACCATGATCAGTGACAATCTCACTCGGGATGCCGAACCTAGCGATAATTTGATTGAATACGAAGAAGACAACAATCTTCCCGTTAGATTTAACTATAGGCATGGCCTTGACCCACTTATTAAAGTATTCTATGGCCACGATAATGTGTTGATCCCCCTAGTCGAAGTTGGGTTGCAATCCAAAAAGTCCACCCCCCAGTTGATGAAGAGACTGACAATAATGACCGGATGGAGAGGGGCTGGATGCGAGTGCATTTTCCGAGTGAACACATGGAAGGGGTGACACTTCTTAACTGCTTCAATGCAATATTTAAATATAGATGACCAAAAATAACTGGCTCTCAAAATTCTCTGGGCTATCGGAAGCCCAAATAGATGACCACCACAAGCCCCACTGTGGAAATCGTTTAGAACTGACTCGGATTCTTTGTGAGTTAAACAATGATGCAAGATATTGTCGATTCCTCGACGATACAAAGTGTCACCGACAAGAAGGTAATTATTAGCTTGGTATCTTATATGTCGTCAGTCATCTCGCGAGAGATGCTGAGGGAACTTCAAAGTTTGAAGATAGAGAACAATGTCTCCATACCAGGGGTTGGATGACGAGACAAGGAAAATGTGTTCATTTGCAAAAGAATCAACATGAATAACATCCTCATCCAATCGTGGGAATTCAAATATTAACTCTGCAAAGACTAGTGATTTCTTGGATTTCCCAGAAGCGAAATCGAGATCAAATTCTTGTAAAATGACAATCCATTTATTGTACTTTCCCCCTATGATACGCCTGGTAAGGACATATTGAAATGGATTGACATCGACAACCACAGTATTTTTGAAAAAAAATATATAATGGCATATCCGTTGGACTGCATGAATGGTAGCCAAAGCTAGGTTTTTTACGTGAGAATATTTGAGCTCAGGACCGACTAAGTTTCAACTAAGATAGTAGATGATGTGCTCATTGAGCTCATCATCCCCCTGAGCTAATACCATACCAATCATCTCTTCGGATGTGGCGACATAAAGCAAGTAATCTCTACTGTAGTTAGGAGACTTCAACAGAGACATTGATACAAAGGCTTTCTTCAAAGCATCGAAGGATTCCTGGGATTGCTCATCCCAGATAAAAGGGGTGTCGTTCTTCAAAAGACACATGAAACCGTTAGTAATATTGGCATAGTTCACTATAAACCAACATAAAAAGTTAGCTTTCCCTTGTAAACCTTGAAGTTGTCAAATAGTTTGTAGGGGAGGCAATCGAAGTATTGCCTCAACCTTTAACGGATCCACCATGATCTTAGTCTCAGAGACTAAAAATCCTAGAAGACGTTCAGACATAACACAAAAGATGCATTTATGAGGATTCAATCAGATGTGATAATGACGAAATCTTTCAAAAACTAGCCGAAGGTGCTTATGGTGATCCACTCTCTTACGAGAGTGAGCAGCAAGATCGTTAAGATAATCTTTGACTATATTCTTAAGATCATGGAATGCAAAGCTCATAGCATGATGAAAGGTTGCTCCAACATTTTTAAGGCTGAAAGGCATCTTCCGGTATGTGAAAGTACCCCAAGGAAAAATAAATGCCGTCTTATGTTGATCCTCGGGTTTAATTTGAATTTGGTTATACCTTGAAAATACATCCATGAAATAAAAAACTTCGCTTCCCGCACACTCGTCGAGGATTTGATCGATGAAAGGTGTCAGGAAGTTGTCTTTAGGACAGGTCTTGTTCAGGTCATGAAAATCCATTCATACACATATGGTTCCTTGCTTCTTATTCATAGAAACAGGATTGGATACCCATTCAGTCATGGGAACCAGGTAGATGAAGCCAACATTAAGCAGTTTCTCTACCTCTGCCTTAATAGCAAGGGCCTTCCGGGGATTGATAGCTCTAAGATGTTGTCAAATAGGATTATCATCTGGGTAAGTTTTGATCTGATGTTTGACAATTCGAGGGTCGATTCCTGGCATCTGTTCATATGACCAAGTGAATACATCTCGAAATTCCTTGAAGTGTTTGGTGTAGATCATGATTTCTTTTGGTGAACAATCTGCACCAATGTGTACATTTTCAATCTTTCCAGGGGTACGAGAGATATCGATCATGAGGGTAGGGGAGATACTTGCCATATTTCCTTCGGAATAAATTTTGTGCGTATCAAGTGGAACTACGATGTGACTGACTGTCTCGCTCAGATTAGATCTAAAATCATCTTGTTCGATTCTAGCAAGATGTGGGAGAAAATAAGAGCGATGATGCATATCATCCCAAGGTTTGTCAAAACCATTCATGTAATTGATGATATATTCATTCGAGGGAAAATTCTCATCAAGATAATCATGTGAACAAGATGACGAAGTGGCCCACACAGGCTCAAGAACAAGATCCTCCTTGTATGTCTGTGAGGCAATAGGATCGGGATCAAGGGAAGAGTCAAGAACAAATTGATATGCTAACTCTATTGCCGATAGTGGCATGGCCATTCCATCATGTGGCTGACCTTCAAAAGACACATTCGAGGAAGGTAGGGTCCAAGGATCGTTAAAATAGAAAGTGCAGAAAGGAATGAACCTCTCTGACGAAACAAGCCTACTAGACATGGCGTAAATATGGTGAACCGGTGCCATGAAGTCGAAGGTACCCATAAGGGATGAATACATTCTGACACCAATATTCTCAGTTGTCAGCTGAGAATTGTCGACCACGGGGATCAATGGTCCAACAAATGCACTAGGGATAGCATACACAAAGGATAATTGATCGATCATCATGATCTTACCATTGTGAGTAAAACAAAGAGTCTAGAAGATGGACGATCTGATGGCAGTCATAATGTAAGTCCAATTGCATCCTAGTAACAAGTTATAATCAACAGGTGCATCAACCACTTTGACATCCACCTCTACAGTCTTCCCACCTAACAGGGCTGGAAAGGCATGAAGAATACCATGAGGGTGGAAGGAATGACCGTCAAAAGTATTCAACATGGTAGGATACTGAGAGAGTTGGAGAGTCGAGGGATTTCCAACAGACCAGGGACATTAGACATGTCACAACACCTTCATCATCAATAGTACGCTTGATGGTATACTTCGAGTAACCCACACAGATTTGGAATGCCACATGGTAAGGAAAGAAAGGCTTCACATCCGTGACATCAAAATTGATAACTTTCAAGCCACTGCCATATATATCTCCTAACACAGATAAAACGACATTCCTCTATGAAGGACACATTTGGAGTACCTCCAGAGCCGACATCGCACAAGGGGTTTGACCCAGGACCTCAACAATAGATTAATTTCAGGAGGCTCTAGCATTAGGATTGTGGGTAGAGCGCTTGAGTACTCCTTTTGGAATATGAGGGGGTGGTTCTGGTTTTTCAATCTGCAAGGGCGTCTCTGGAGGAGGAGACTCTAGACCAGGTACAATCTGTGGAGAACTGTAATCATGAGATCAGGTGGTTACATTAACCTCATATTTGACCATATTGATGCATAAACAGTCACCATCTTGTATCGGTGGTTTTGACTCCCACCAGTGAGATTTCCAGCATTTGAGGAGCTCAAGGCCATGTGCTGGTTATGTGGAAAAGGATTCGTCAGCATGACAGGCGGTAGAGATAAGAGCCTCACAACTTCTACAAGTTTGGGGCATAAATGAGTAAGGTGATCATCTATACAAAGCTTACATGGAAAATTCACCTTAGGCCTTTCTCTCTTTCCCTCACCAACATTATTATTCATCTTCTCATTATTACCATTGTCCTTGGGTTTATTATTCTTCCCACACTTACGATTATTATTACATCCTTTCTTCTTATTCCCTCTTGGTTGCTGGTTACCATTTGGGTTGGTAGACAATTGCACAAAATGTACATCTATTGACTGAGTGGGATTGGAAGACACAGATGAAGTTGGCCCTCTTGCAGACTAGTTTAGAGACAACTCTTTCAAATGACGTGTCACCGAGTCTGTGGATTTCACATTGGCAGAGCCTACAATGCCATTGGAATGAGGCCTAGGATTTTTTCTAGGGTCATAGTTTGACGTTGGTGCATCAGGAAGAATATTGTATAACATTCTAGATTGAGCATATATAAGATATAACTACTGGGCTTTGAAAATCGCTTCTTCCTCAGATGTAACCCTGGATGTAGAAACATCCTTCGAAATAGGAGGATGTAGAGACTTAAGGAACCACTCTAACATGAATTATGTGGGTTTGTAGGTCTTGATATACCTTTTCCGTCTACGTCACTCCTGGATTTGATTCGAGATATGAGTGGCTTTGTCCTGGCATAAGGTTGACAAAAGTTCTAGGCCAACATCATAACAAACCAACAATTGGAAGTGGCTAAGGAATACTAAAACCATCTAAATAAAGGTCTGGTATGCCCCCCTAGGTAGCTCAATATACCATTTCATGGAAACCCTCGTGAGGGTGCATTGAAATAGTCTTAACTGAATGGAATCATCATTAAGGGAATTTGAAGAGCACCATAGGTGAAAGGTGGCAACGTGATCACCTAGATCCTCACCATTCTTTCCTTTGAATTTTGGAATATCTGAAGGAAGATTGGTGGGAATGGGGGGCCATGTAGGATCATGACACATAGGGTTGTTCATCAACTTAGACAAGTCTGGAAGATCTAGCATGGCCAGAAAAGGGAGATGGGGTTACGACATCTAGCCCCAAGCTGCCTAGAAATATTGTGATTGGGGAATTGTAGCCCATTCAGGGTTCTGGTAAGCACCATGGCCCTGTCCAGGATTGTAAGACCCCCCTCTAGGCTGATTCATAAAGGGTTGGTTGGGCATCATTCCAATAGGAAGTTTCTAATGAGGGTTATAAAAATTTCCCCTAACCGGAGTGGACCCAGGTTGGGGGTTTCCTAAGGTGTGAAACTGGCCTCCTCTGGGTGTGAATCTAGTGGATAAAGGTGGATTCGTCATGCCAAATGTGTTGGTCGGAATCGGCATAGAGGAGGTGGGTGTAAAGGATGGACCATAAGTAATAGCATGTCCACCAGGTTGGTTACTCCATCCAGAAGTAACAGGATTAGACCCGGAGTTAAAATAAGGAATGCCTCCCACAGTAGGATTCGTTTGAGGGACCTAAGTGTCACCAAATGAGAACGGAGTGTAAGGAGGAGTTGTGCCCCCAAGTCCAATGCTATCATTAGGGCCAAAGACTGGGATAGAGTTTGAAAATTGTGAAGTAAAATTCGGCATACCATAGGAAAAGGGACTAGAGGCCATAGGGATGGACTGAACATTATAGCTTGGTGAATGACCAAGCGACTCAAATGGGTTCGTGGAAATAGGTTGAGTTTTCACTATAGGATGGGCAACAGTGATGATAGGTTCCCCTGACACTACAACCATTTTGGTTGAAGGAGTCGAAGGGGTACCATTAACAATATTAGGCGTCGGAGTCGAAGGGATCCCAATATCTTGATGACTCGGTTCAATACTCATCCTTGTAGATTCACAAGTCTGATAAGTGGAGGTGTGTGTACCACGTTTAATAACTCTATGCCTTTTAGAAAGAAAAGACTCAAAACTCAGTGGTAACTATAACAAGTGGCGAGACCTGCGGGGAAGTTGGTTTGGCTCCACGATGAATCAAGATTCAAGATATAAAAAACAAATCCTAAGTCCAACTAGTAATCAAAGAGCACACCAAAAATAATCAAATGACCAATATGCACACAAACTGGCTAAAGTGGCTGAAAGGGACCTCCCTCTCTAAAGTAGGTATGCCTCGCCCAATAGGGGCCTAAGACACCGCTTCTAAAGATTTGAGGAAACATAATAGGTTATAAGGGCTCTCGTGGGGTTAACAACCAGTCAGTCAGATTCCCCCAGAGAGGTAATCCTCCATAAAGGTTGTGTGTTGTCCAACCCTTATCTGACCCAGGGTACCTTCAGAATAATCCCTGCAAGTAACCTATGTGGTACCTAAGTCAAGCAACTAATCAACCATGGTATAACTTATGCACATGCGAACAGTCGTAAGTTAGATCCACCATATGGGTAGGGTAGCAAAGCCAAAAACCTTGAAAGCACCACCTCTCATGAAGGTAAGGGCACTAGAAATATCCCCAGATATGAATAGATCCCTGGAAATATCTCTGACGCTAAGAAGGTATCGGGGGGATATCCCTTCACTCTCAAAAACTTTGTACTAGAATCCTCCCTCAATTCTTCTTTAGACTCATGGGACTAACCCATGCATCATGCACGACCTCGTGTGACAAGTGTTGTACAAGACATGAGGGTGCCTCGTGGGACACTAGTATCCCAACCCACGGGGGTCAACCAAATTAAGGTTTCACAGAAAACCCTTTCTCTCCTTTGCAATCCTGAAACTTTCATTCAACTTACTCTTTCACTACCTCAGATTTGTCATTTTAGATTCGCAAATAAATGACTTTCTCACTAGAAGATATTCAATAAAATTGTGTAAGTGAATGTACAAATGAGAGGCTTCTTTTTGTGTATTTATACCTTTTCTAAGTAGCTTCTTTCCTTAACTTAAGGGTCGACCTGTACGTTCTTGTTATAACCGCTTTATCCTTTAATTAATGACCTGTAACTGTTTAGGGGCCTCTTGAGCCATCTTTGAGGCTTCCAAATTCATGACCTCATAACTCCTCAATCGTGAGGAACTACGTGATGCTATAACAACCATTGGAAATGACATGAGGAGGAATATCCATCTATGAGTGTGTTATCAACATTTAAACTGTCATTCATTTCCTTATTCCTCAAACAACTTCAGGATTCATGACCACACCTCTAGGGATTATTGTATACTTATTCAAAGTGTCTTCCCATGTGTAACATCCACATACTTCTAGGTCGGGCCATGCTACTCCATAACACACTCTTACTAAGATCTAAAACCAAATTGTAGCATCCCCAGCTTTAGGCCGCTGAGCTATGCCACGTAACAATTTTTCATTTCTATTGTATATATTTATACAAATTTAATACAGACAGATACATTTTGCTAATGCATAGATTCATGTGGAAATAAGAGTAAGCTTATACATACAACATACACAAGCAATACTTCATAATTATAAAGATATGTACAAATACACAACATGCAATTGAACACATAATTGATACTTATATTTTTATAGAAGAACACCAACTGTGTGTATACCTTCAATGAACCTCCCATCCTTAGACCATGCTTCTCAAATATCTCAGCAGTGGGTCACCCCTGAGCTGGGACTAAACTCCACCCGGGTAAAGGGATTCCTAGCTAGGCTGAGACAATATAGACAACATGAAGGATTTTTTCCCAGGAGCCAACTCAAACTACCAACCTATAGTCTCTCATTCCGCACATTCCTATCCCACACTAGGAAGTGTGCCCCTACTCATCTCAACAATCCTTCAACTTCCCCACTTCCCTTCTAAGGCTTCAACAACAGGCCGAACAGGAAGTCTCAGAGCACTGTAACTATAGTTGGGCTCCTTCAGGAATTCAATTCCTAGAAATTATCTCACTTGGAGAGAGTTACTCACATGCATGACAACCTACCTCTTCAATTCCATGGTCCTGACAACTTGCTTCTTCAATCCAACGCTCTAGCCATATAGGGACTGGATCAGGTGAAGGAAACAACATAAAACAAAATATGGAACAAATGGTGGAAAAAACCATGCTCAAGTAAGGAACAAGGCACTGCACATAATGGGAACGATATGTGTGATGGTAAACAACAAGTTGTTTGGGTATGGAATAGATAATGGTAGTTGAAACAACCTTCAGGTAAGGTAAAATATGAGTTCATATAAGGACGGGTGTGTTGAGCATAACAGGAAGTGCATAGGGTAGTTGCAAGAGTGCATGCAGGCTCCAAAGGTAAAGCTCACCCCCAATGTGGAATGGAATGCAGAACGTGTAAATGGTTGAGTGTGTGAATGGCTTTGTGTGTGGGGAAACAGACTAATTTCCCCCAAACTTATTTGCATGCGCCCTTGATGACACATGGATCTTGAGGAACTCATTTCTCTCCACTTGGGTTTCATTCACGTTCCCTTAAGAACTTAGGATAAAATAATTATCCTCACCATAGCCTTTAGAAATAATATTCTAATATTCCTTTTGAGATAAGATCTCTAGCTTATCCTCTTTTCCTAGGCTCTTAGCCCTCCCTTTCCCTTCCTAGTGGAGTTTAGTCCCCCATTCTCTTTTATCGTGGTCGGTCTACACACAATGATTTATTATATTAATGATATGAGTGTTTAGATATACAAAAATAGGCCCACTGGCCTTTAGAATCTAGACTCTCCGTCCTAATCATCACATAAGCCTTCTGGTTTAAAATAAACTATCTAACCATCCTACAAAACATATTCACATTTACAACTCAGGCTCGGTCTTGGGGTGTTACATTCCCCTCCCCTTATTTTATGCACTTTCCTTAGTGCATTATATATACACATATACAATCAAAATTTCAAAAACCCTAAAAAAGATACATGTATTCTTCCCTCATAGCATCCTCGTACTCCCAAGTTGCATCCTCGAAATTGTACCAGGTCCATTGGATCTTTACTAGCTCTATGGCTCGATTCTGGAGCTGCTTGATATTCCATTCCAGAATTCACACTAGATGCACCTGAAAAGCACCTTATTGCTCCACCTGAATCACATTCCAATCAATAATATGATTAGCATAAGGTATATACTTTCTGAGAAATGATACATGGAATACATTATGAATAGACATGGATGCAGGAAATGCAAGCATATATTCCGCAGACCCAATATTTTCTAGGATTTCAAACGATGCACAAAAACAAGCTGCCAACTTTGAACAATTTCCCAACTTCAGGGAACGTTTTTTGGCCTTCACTTTCAAGAATACATGATCACCCACTTTAAACTACCTGTGAGTTCTGCCTTTTTCAGCATAGATTTTTTGCCTTTCTTGAGCAACTTTTAAATTCTGTTTTATTTTTAACATCTACTCTTCCATTTCCATGAGCAATTTTGGCCCAATAACTGCTCTGTCTGTTAGGTTTTCCCATCTTATTGGTGTGTTTCACCTTCTGCCATAAAGTGACTCAAATGGTATCATCTTTAGATATGCTTGGTACCCATTGTTGTAAGAAAACTCTACCAGGTGTAGGTAGTCTTCCCATTTTTCTAGTTTATCCATCACATAGATCCTCAACATATCTTCAATCACTTGATCCAGCCTCTATGTCTGTTCATCAGATTCTGGATGATAGGTTGTGCTAAAATTCATATTTGTTCCAAAACCTTTAAATAATACTTTCCATAATTTTGACGTAAATTTTGGATCTCTTTCGGACACAATTGTCTTGGGAATATCATGTAGTCGAGCAATTTCCCTCATACAAATATCAACAACATTGGTTTCCTTGTGAGTGAGCTTCACTGGAATAAAATGGGAATATTTGGTAAGCTTGTCCACCACTACCATGATAGAATCATGNACAATTGTCTTGGGAATATCATGTAGTCGAGCAATTTCCCTCATACAAATATCAACAACATTGGTTTCCTTGTGAGTGAGCTTCACTGGAATAAAATGGGAATATTTGGTAAGCTTGTCCACCACTACCATGATAGAATCATGATGCTTGTTTGTTCTGGGCATTTTGGTGATGAAATCCATGGTTACCACTTCCCATTTCCACTCAGGAATGGGTAATGTCTATAGAAACCCAACTGGGTGTCTATGCTCAACCTTGACCTTTTAGCACTCCAAACATTTAGAAATATACTCAACAACTTCCCCCTTCATACTTGGCCAATAATATTGGCTCTTGACAATTGCAATAGTTTTCTGATCCCCTGGGTGTCCAGCATAAGGTACATCATGCATTTCTTTCAATATCATATTCTTCAATTCCTACGAATTTGGCACATAAATTCTTCCTGTATACATGATAATTTTATCATTTCCCATCTTGTAGTCTTCAATTTTCTGCTGCAAAATACATTGTTGTAATTTTGTTACCATTTCCATGTAATGTAAATCTGATTTTGCAGCCTCCAAGATTATTTCCTTAAAATATGTTTGGTACATGCTAATGGTTGTAGCATGAAACTCACGCACTCTCCTGCTAAGTTCATCAACTACCTTGTTCTCTTTCCCTTTGATATGATTTATATCAAAGTCATACTCACTGAGAAACTCTAACCACCTGATTTGTCTGGAATTTAGAGTTGGTTGTCCAAATAAATATTTTATACCATTATGATCTATCCTCAACTCAAATATTTTCCCCATGAGGTAGTTTATCCACATATTCAAGGAATTCACTATGGCTGCCAACTCTAAATCATGAGTAGCATATATCCTTTCATCCTCATTCAACTTCCTTGATTCATAACATATAACATATCCATTCTGAATGAGGACTCCACCAAGTCCTTCTTTACATGCGTCAGTGCATACGATGAAGTCTTCATTTGGAACTATTATCCTTAGTATTGGAGCACTGGTTAATAGAAGCTTCAAGTGCTGGAAACTCTTTTTACATTTTGTTGTCCACTGAAACTTCACTACCTTCTTTTGCAAGGAAGTGATCGGGTGTGCCTTCCTTGAGAATCCTTCAATAAATCTTTTGTAGTATCCTGCAAGGCCCATGAAAAATATGAATTATGTCACATTCTTTGGTGTTGACCATCCTCTAATGGCCTCAATATTTTATGGATCCACTTCTATCCCTTCTTCTGAGATGATATGTCCCACAATGGATTTGCCTCTAATAAAATGAGCATTTGCTCAATTTGGCATACAACTGATGCTCCCTTAATACTTGTAGTACCAACCTCAAGTTTTGTTCATGCTCTTCTTCCGACTTGGAGTATATAATAATGTCATCCAAAAATAAAATGACAAACTTATCTAGGTATTCTCTGAAAATTCATTCATTAAACACATAAAAACAGTTGGTGCATTTGATAACCCAAATGGAACCACTATGAATTCGTCATGGCCATACCTTGTTTGGAAAGAAATTTTACTGATGTCTTCTTCTTTAATTCTGAATTGATGATAACTTGATATGAGATCAATCTTGGAGAATATTTTTGCATTCTTCAATTGATCAAGGAGGTCATCGATCCTTGGAAAATGATACTTATTCTTCATAGTTACCTTGTTCAATTGTTTGAAATCCATGCAACGTCTCAAGGTTCCATCCTTATTCTTCACAAATAAAACTGGGGAGCCATGTTGCCTCTCGACCAAATTTTGAGAGATCCTTGGTCAAGTTTGACCATTTTGGACATTGACATCCTATCGAAGGTGGAGCACAAGATGAAGCAGAGGTCACGGGATGTAATGGGTATGTGAATGTCGGACCATGGGTTTAACCATGCTTAGGCCTATTTTGTAATATATAAATAGATGTCTAGGCGATGGAAGGAAAGGGGGGAAAGAGGCATCTATGTGATGTTGTGCTAAGTGCAAGTGTGGCTTGTAAATGCTTTGTGCATACTATGAGAGACTTGAAGAGCTAAGTGCAAGTGGTTGTAATAGACTGTGAAGAGGTTTGTGTTGTAATGCAAGGAGGTAGGATCTAGCGGGGTGCATAGATCTCCTGTCCTATGTGGATTAAGACTTTCGTGGCTCTGTGCATGTATATGATTGAAGAAGCTAATAAAGAAGAAGAGTTGGTGGATGTATCCCCAGGGTGGGGGTGAACCACGTATATGTTGTGTTTCTCTACTTTGTGTGATGTGTTGGTGTATTTATGTGTTATCTGCTAAGTGCTTGATATAGATAGATAGATATATATGTTTATGCTTTGCGCTTATGATGAATCTGGATACTAGATCTGACATAGGTGAATGTGCGTGCTTGAATCTGCTAGATCTGATCCATCTATTTATGCTAAGTGCTTAAATACATTAGATCAGGGTGAATGCTGCGATGCTCTGTTTTATTTGCGAAGTAGATATTGGTTAAATATTGATTATGTTTTACTACTGAGTGATTTATTAATTATTACAATCACAGATATGTGTCCCAGCTAAGGTTGCAGACACATGAATCCTGCAACAATCCCTGCTTCTACCTTGAGTGAGACTTCATCTGCTTTGTAGGTGTTTCCAAAAGGGCTGGTGGTTAGGGTTTTGTTGGTGCGTTGTTGTATTGTTGAACCCTGGGTCTGCCCCTGTGCCAACAAATAGTTCCGTTGCTAGGACTGAAACTGTGATTGCTGGGAACTGAGGAAGAAGAAGCTTTGTGAAAATATCTGACCTGAAATTGTGAAAGCTCCGTGCGTAGATCTATTTCTCTAGTGAGAAGTACTCTACTTAGTTTGACAAGCTTTGTGCTAAGGAAAAGAAGTCCAATCTGAAGAAAATAGGTAATATCTGAAAGCCTTGTGCTTTGAGAAAGGTAAAAGTGAGATTTTTTATTAAAAGAGGTAAGATCTACAAGTGCTATGCTCTGATAAATGTAAAGAGTTCTAGATCTGAAATTTTTTATGCTCTGTAGAAGTAAGATAAGTAGAAATTTTTGTTTCAACAGTATGGATCTAGGTATGTTTGATAGATTTTGTCCTAGATTGAAAACTAGGGCCATAATAGATGAAAGAAGGTTTGATATGAGTAGATATAATAAGAATAGTGAAAGATATGGTATGCCTATGCATAGAAAGAATATTTGGACTAACAAGTGGATGTAGGATCCTAGAAAGAAATGTTTGCAGGTTAGATCCTATGATCCTAGTGCATAGTACAGGAGAAGTTGGGGATCATTTAAAAGAGAGAGAGGATTAACCCTCTATTACAGTTGCAGAAGACTGGGATATCTTGCTAAAGAATGCCCTGGGAGAAGACCTAGTTGTCTTTGTTGTAAAGCTATGGACCATGAAGTATTGGATTGCCCTAGAATGATTGCTAAGATTGAAGAAATGAACATGAGACAAGAAAACCCTAAGGTAGATCCTGAAACTAAGATTATGGCAGAATCCCATAAAGAATCATAAAACGTATTGCTACATATGAAATAAACCTTGAATGATCACTGACATATCAGTTTATCAAAGATCTTAAAAGAAAAAGAATGCATTGAAGAAAGATTAGGAGACTTCGACGTTGAATGTGTTTTGGATGAGGAAACACATGTGAATGTTATGACCAAAAGAACTTGGGAACTTTTAGGAAATCCTGCTATGGTTCCTTCATTGGGAGGAATAAGATTATTCAAAGGAAAACTGATAACCCTATGTGGGAAGCTCGCTTAGATATCTATGAATGCCAATGGAACTTCGACAAAAGAATATTTTGATATTATTAAATCTATTGAGAACAATTCCTCATTTACCATGTTACTAGGAAAACCTTGGATTGAAAGAGATCAGGCCAGAAGGTGAGAAGAAGAAGAAGTTTTAGAGAAAAAGAAGCAACAATTAAAATATTTTATAACTAGAAGGATCACACACTTGATTGAAGAACAGAAGAATAGATCACAACTATTTAACAAAAACGACATAGATGTCAAAGTTACAAGAACACTAGAGGACCCATAGAAGATTGAAGTACCTATTCCAGATAAAGAAGAAGGATCACCCTCAAATCTTAGGAAAGAAGCTCAACAACATGAAGTAACTATGCCAAAAGAAGATAAGAATTAGAATGGAAAAAGGAATACCGAGATGAAGCTCATTTGAAGGAAGGCTAGAAAACTAAGTAAGAAGATAGATAAGATCGAAAAGTTGCAGAAGGTTCCAGAGGGAACCTCGCAGAAGGAAAATTTGCAAAATTGGAGCTTCACTGGGATATCAAAACAATGACACATGACACTTCGCCATGGCGAAGCAATATAGCCGTTGGGGAGATTATAACTGTTTGACCGACGCTCCGAACGGGTAGAAAGGCATTTATGGTCAGACAACTCACCATTAGACCATTGGAACCACACCGTAACAAACAGAACATAGTTAGTGAAGGCTTCATACCTGTTGCAAGTGACCTATTGCCAAGTTACCTATTTACCCCGTCATGCCATGCACTGAGAACACTTTTACTAACCGAGAGTTTGAGCCCGCAGACTAAGTGGATTTCGCACGGTGATCATCGCACTCTTGTCGTCTATTTAATTACAGTGTCTAAGTTAATCTTGAACCCGATATCGTTAACCTCGAGCGTGCATGTCGAACAAGTTCAATGCTGCAAAGAAATTTGTTGAAGAAGTTACGATCGACCTCATGACTTAAAGAGTCATGTAGATGTCTACAAGTGTACAAGCATCATCGACGAGAGGACTGCAAGCCTCTCCATTGACTACTCGCGGAGCCAAACCATCCCGACCATCAGATGAAAAGCGAACCAAGCACAGGGATGATCTCGTGAATGCCAAATTGATCCTGACCATATTAATCGCCTATATTCCACCTTTGAGAGGCATAGTAAATTGAGACATCGTGCCCAGATATTTCAAATACACCTTGGTTACGGCGTACCTCCTAAAGGGGATACGTGTAGTTCTAGTAGACCAAGAAAAGATTGCAGCATTGAAGTTCAACGACTTCAACCTTGGCGATAGAAAAGTCTATAACATGCTCGCCCCACACAAGTACCTGACCAGAATGAAGCAGAAGAATTCTAAGATAAACCCCCAGTCGTGGACGATGAACCTCGCACAGTTCATCCTTCTCCATGTCATGAAGATTCCACACTTTGGTAGACACCAAGAAGTCAATGCTTGTGTCAAGCTGTTGCCTTCTTGTTACCATGGCAGCTATTTGTAGTTAAACCACCATATCACAGTTGATCCGATGCTGATCAATTGGATCATAGGGTTGATTATGCAAGGACATGATCCATAAGAGTTTTACCCAAGACAATCCATGGATCGTGCTCTAGCACAAAGGATCAAGGACACCGATGACGATGTCGAGAAGGGGACATGAGGCTACAAGGTAGCTTCTATCTAGAGTGGCACAGTATGCCTTTCCTATCAACTAATTGCAGGGAAGTTAGTAAGAAAGAACTGACCTACCCAAGTCACTGGCTTTGTAGTCGACCTCGCAGGGAAGTGCACGGATGGCCTACAGATGAATTGGGTGAAGTACCTAGTGAACCAGTTGGAACTTGACTACAGAGAAGCGCAAGATCAAGGTTACAAATTCCATTTTAGTTAGCTTCTGATCCTTATCACATTCGTCACCTGGTAGATGTCAGAAGGTGCGACCTTCCTCGACATCGAGTCATTTGAACCGATGGCTGCGAAGTTCAGCACACTGTGGTATTCAAGTGATATGAATAAACAGTGGCAGTCAAATGTTGTTTTTCATACCTACTACAATCAGCTGAAGATAGCCATATAGTCCGAGCCTCGCATGACTCCGAACACTCTTCATTGGTTTAGGCCTTTGATGAAGTTCAACACAAATCAACATTTCATTTATATTATAGTGCACACCGACAAACATAAGCAATAGATTCAGTCCTACTACAAGATGACAGAGGAGGACCTGGAGGAGATCACTAAGGACTAGTCGATGGACCTCCTTATTCTAGCATACCTTGTGGAAATATCTGACATAGACAACTCAAAAACAATGTAGGATACACCCAGACCTAGCAGGACAAATAAGACCGAAGGGGTCCAGGGATTAGACAGTGCATCCATGAATACTGCTTCCATATCACCAAAGCAAGGAGGTGATGGAGAAGAGTTAGATGAAAAAGAAGTTGAATAGAGGCAAGGACACAAGGTTGATCCCCTGAAGAAGAGGAAGGTTTTGCCTCAAAAACATTCTTCTCGAAAGAAATCAAAAGCCTCTATGACCAAGATGCAGACTGTCCTTACCTCTGACAACTTCAACTTCCTCATAGCAGCCCTGAATGATGCTTTCTTGTAAATAGAAAAAAAACAAGAGGTCAAGAAGGAAGCAATGTATGATAGGATTGAAATTGAACTCTGAGGGGTAGAACATGAACTACAGTCCAACCGCATAGTCTCCACTGTACCTCTACCATTGGGAACACCAGGGCTGAGAGACGAGCCAACCCAACTCCACTGATTAGATGATACAGTCGAAGCTCACCTTCGACGAGCACAAGAGGAAACATAACAAGCCACCTACGCTTTGACGCAAGTACATGGAGTACTTGTAGAAAAATGTCGAGCTGCAAAAAAAGAAAATACTTCCCTCCAAGTGAAGTTCGACAAAGAAAAATCACAAATACAACAAAGAAAAGACCAGTTGCTCACCGAGCAACTCAAAGTAAAGGAAGCAGTCAATAGAGCACTTCAATCTGTGACAGTCATAGAAATAAAGGCAAAAGATTGAGTTACACAACAAGCAAAGTAGCTTGAAGAAGTGATCCAACAGCTACAACAATGCATCGCAGACTTATAACTACAAGTAGTGCCAGAGACCCCACAGGATGTGAAGGACCAAAGAGAAGCAACTTCCAGGAGCGCAGTTGAGAGACTAAAGGCCCTTGCTATGGAATACAAGCAGTTGAGTGATCATAGTGCCCTGAAATACAAGTGACTCACTTAGAGTCAAGAATTAAGAGCATTGGAGTCGAAGCTCCAAGAGACGAAGTATCAAGCCGAAACGATATAGGCACAGTTGAAGCTCATGTCAGACGTGGAAAGAATGAAGATATATCAAGAGCAACACACCGCCCGATAGCAGATTCACACTATTCAGAGCAGATTTATGGAAATAACTCAAAGACTCTAACCCATACAAGATAAGGCCTATAAATTGTTCACATAAGTTGAAGGTCGAGGAGCAGAACTAGAGCAGGTTGTTAATGCAGCTGAACAACACCTGGAAGGACCTGTGAACGATGCATTCATCCAAGATTTTTTTGAATAAGAGGTCATATCACAACAACAAGTCGAAGTAGCTCGAGCCAAGATCGAGGCTTTCGAAGAAGAACTTCCTACATCAGAGTGACTTTGGATGAGTCACAGGTGAGTGTTGGGGGCCTGCTGGCCCTCGACCAAGTTTTGAGAGATCCTTGGTCAAGTTTGACCATTTTGGACTTTGACAACCTGTCGAAGGTGGAGCACAAGACGAAGCAGATATCATGGGATCTCGGCCCCTTTTTGTGTCCTTTTTGGGATTTGGGAATATGTAACAGGTATGGGAATGTCGGCCCATGGGTTTACCCATGCTTAGGCCAATTTTGTAATATATAAATAGATGTCTAGGTGATGTAAGGAAAGGGGGGAAGAGGCGTCTATGTGATGTTGTTCTAAGTGAAAGTGTGGATTGTAAATTCTTTGTGCATACTCTGAGAGACTTGCAGAGCTAAGTGCAAGTGGTTGTAACAGATTTTGAAGGGCTTTGTGCTGTAACGCAAGGAGGGAGGATCTAGCGGGTTGCGCAGATCTCTTGTCCTATGCGAAGTAAGGCTTTCATGGCTCTGTACATGTATCTGATTGAAGAAGCTAAGAAAGAAGAAGAGTTGGTGGACGTAGCCCCAGGGTTGGGGTGAACCACGTATATGTTGTGTTTCTCTGCTTTGTGCGATGTGTTATTGTATTTATGTGTTATCTGCTAAGTGCTTGATATATATAGATAGATAGATATGTTTATGCTTTGTGCTTATGATGAATCTGGATGCTAGATCTAACATAGGTGAATGTGCTTAGTGCTTGAATTTTCTATATCTGATCCATTTATTTATGCTAAGTGCTTAAATACATTAGATTAGGGTGAATGTTACGATGCTCTGTTTTATATATGAAGTATATATTGGTTAAATATTGATGAAGGTTTACTGTTGAGTGCTCTATTAAGTATTACAATCACATATCTGTGTCCCAGATAAGGTTGCAGACACCTAAGTCCTGCAACCACCCCTGCTTCTACCTCGGGTGAGACTTCATCTGCTTCACAGGTGTTGCCGAAAGGGATGGTAGTTAGGGTTTTGTTGGTGCGTTGTTGTAGCGTTGAACCCTGGGTCTGCCCCTATGCCAACAAACCCCAAGGTGAAACACTTGGGAATATATACCCCTTCTTCAGAATCTCTTCATGCTACATTTGTAAATCCTTCGGTTTTGGTGTACTCATCCTGTAGGGAGTCTTGGATACTAGAGTTTCTCTAGACATCAGATTTATGGAGAAATCAATGTTTCTTTTAGGGGGTAATCCCGGTATTTCTTTAAATACATCCTCAAATTCTTTTAGGGCTGCATAATCTTCAATATTTGACACCTTATCTCTATATGTCTCTTCCATATGAGCTACAAATAATTGACATCCTTTCCTGTAACTTTACTTCAACTACATTGCTGAGATTTATTTGATAATTATTTCCCTGGGAATTCCTTGTAATTTTCTTAGGTTCCTCTCCCCATACAGACAAGTAAATGCCTTGTTATGATAGTCTAGGATAGAATGGTGTTAGTCCAACCAATCCATCCCAATTAGACAATCATAGGAACCTAAAGGCAAGGTGTTCAAATCTTCCCTAGTGTTTAGTCTATTCATGTCCATAGGACATGACTTAACCATCTCATTAACTTTTCTTTTGGCTCTGGTAGCTAGCTGCACCAACCAAGATTTTCCATGATTTCTTCTTAGAAAATAAAATCTTTCCACCATCTTAGGATCTATATAACTATGACTAGCTCTTGAGTCAGTTAAAATAGAAATGTCATTGTTGTTGATCATACCTTCCACTTCAATCATATGTGGCTGAAATTCTTCTTGCTTGTTGTCTAGGGCTGCATAGATCTTTGGTACGCTTCTTCCCATGTCCTCCACTATTTCATCTTGTTGTACATTGTGAATAGTCCTCACCTTTTCCCCCTTGTGGGGAAAATCTCTGAACATATGATCTCCTTTACAACCTCAACATTGAATAGGTGGTTGCCTTGGCCTTTGCCCCCTATTGGCAGCCAATTCAATTTTTTCTATTGTCCTATAAGCTGCCTACACCTATGTCTTCTGAACTTCAAATTGTCGTCGCATTTTTCAAATAGACGATATTTTCATTTCTTGAGACACTTACAAATTGGTCTCCATTTAGTTTTCACGACTGTAAGCGTGAAAACTCCTCCATCGTTATTTGAACTATCATGATATTTTTATTGATATTTTGAATGACACTTATGTGGCTGAAAGGATTTTCGAACTATGCCCATTTGGACATTCTTATATTGGTTGCATAACTTGATTTTATTAAATTTATGAGGCATTGAACATGTGGGTTTATACTTGATCCTATGAATTGCATAGGGGTCATGATTTATTTTTGTTTTTATATACGATATGATCCTTATAATAACCTTTTTCTGGCTCTTGGCTTGTAAGTTTTATAAGTGGAAATTGGCCCAATGATTTAAAACTTTTGATTAAAACATTTATGCAATGGCGCATGGTTAACACCCGATGTTGGTTTCACATTGAATGACAATGGTTTGAAAAACTATAGTTAATCGCGTGCTGGCATATCACTCACCGTTTGATTCTTTGGTTGGCCGAATGATAAGGTTTTGAATTATGCTATGATTGATTGAACAGATGTGGAATTCACCGGTTGTACTTTGTCATAACTATTATGCATGGCGGTGAATAACTCCACCACCCTCGCATGCGCACATTAATTCTCTCCCCTTTGATCGTTAATTGTGGTTAGGTCGAATGACTCTGCTCCTGTGCATTAGTGAAATCGAACCAAACCCTTACCATGTGCTCACACCATGGCCCCTGTCGTCTGAGCTGAACCCAATGGCAGCCAGGCTCTGTTGATGTTTGACAGTGCCCGCAGTGACCTCGAGGACAATGGGTGGCTTCCATTTATACAAAAATTTGAGGGTTTTAACCTCTGCGTAGCTCGACAATTCACCATGACCTTTGATGGCTGTTGAGCCAAGGTCGGCGATATTCAATTGGAAATTGACGAACAATTTATCAGTCTTGCTACGGGTTTGCCTGCCACTGAACAATGATGGTCCAAGAATTGAAAAGTAGAGGAGGTCCCTTGGACACTGCTCTTCCAGTCGCGTAAAGTTATCTCCTTTGATAAAGATTTGCCCGTGACCATGCTTAAACAGCGTTGGCATGATTTATTGATGATAATCAAACAGTTTATCACCTGCGAGGGTCGATTCGGGTTTGTTTTCTTACACCACCTTCGTTTGCTTATGGTTTTCATGGGTTATCAGATCAATATGCCCTATTATTTGCATATAAGCCTGTTTAAAATGTCCAAGAAGTACAAAAGGAACCAGGTTGATAGTAGCCTTTTTCATTATGGGCTGGTTAAGATTATTGTGGTCTGTCATTTGAGTCTACGCGGAGATTGTTGGAGCAATTTCCTTGCTTGGAATGATTTTGTGGATTCGAACCCTCCACAGGTTGACAAACCTGTGGTGAATGAGGACAAGGCTGTACCCCCAGTACCCTACAACATACTGCTACCTAAACCCTTTCCCAACTCACCTATTGACCTACCCCATACTGTGACTAAGGATGTCAAGACTGTTAAGCCTGTGGGCAAAAAGCCTAAGGCAAAACCCACTATAAACGCTAAAGGCAAAAAGAATGCCCGTTTGATTTCGCGAATGGAAAGGAATAAGCCAAAAACCCCTGTCGAACTTAACCCTATCGTGTTGAGTGAGGACTCGGATTCGGAAGTGGAGCGTTTCTTGGCTAGCGAATACCCCTATTCGAAAGGTTTGTGTGTCGAACCCTCGTATGACTTTGTGTCAAACCTACCCCCCTGCCTACAGAATGACCCTAACTACCCAGGCATTAAGCTGCCTTGTGAAGCCCCGGGTCATTCATCCAAACCCTCTCCTGCTCTGTCTAAACCTACAGTGCCACCCTGTGATCAATGCAGCTCGTGGTTAGAGAGGTATTACCTTGATGTTCCGATTCTACAGTCGNTGGAGGACCAGGTTGCATGGCTTACCAGTCAAAAGGATAAGTTACAAGCCACTAATAAGAAACAAAGGATGACAGGATCCATCTTGTTTAAAAATGTGGAATCAGCTACAGTGGTCGTGAATTCTAAGTTGGCATAATTTGGGCAGCCTCTCACTGGTATGTTTTGATATCGCTTGTTTATATGACGAATTCGAATTCGGTTTCAAATAGCTCTGATTACAGCATTGATTTGCTCTGTCACATTGTATGCATTCTATACATAGCCATGCTTTGATTAAATGGAAGTTCGTTTTCCCAGTTTAGCTTCGATTGGATTTTCATCGATTTGATTGATCTTGGTGTGGGTTT
>SNQJ01S0049824.1:59815-75238 GCA_010110895.2 Picea sitchensis | reverse complement strand
TTTTCTAACATAAAATTATTTGCATGCACATTTTCTTGCAGAAGTAGAGTTACAGGAAGACATTTTGGATTGTTGTATGAGAACCATAGTCATGGAAGATGTCCAAGGGTCCTACTTCCATGAGGAATATGTTAGAGGTCTACACGTCAACATGGGAAATGTTGAGACTTAGTCTAATGGAAGAAAATACAGAAATGAGTGTGCAACTATGAGAATTATGTAGAGAGAAGTGCATAGCTATAATCATGATAATGACAAGATTATGAAATATCAAGAAGATATACTACATATCTTGAACATGTTTCTAAGGTAATCCAATAAATACTCTGACACAAAGAAAGCAACTAGTGATAGACAATTGAAAGCATCAAGATCCCATAGCTGAAGGGATGAGCATGGGAGTGATGGGAAATCAAGGAGTATGAGAATGCACCATCATTCTCTAAGGAAATACACAAGGAGAGATCGTGTAATTTCAAGGCAAGGGAGTATCCCAAGTGTGTCTCATGTCAAGAGTAAGAGGAGAAGTCCTGAAATAGACATCTTGCAAGAAAATCAAGCCACCGACTTCCAATGGTCAGCTTAGGAAGGGAGAAGAGGTTAAATATTGGATAATATAAACGAAGAAATATTTCCAACTACATGATTATCCCTTGAGGGTAGAAACAAGAATTGCAACTTACCACTTGGAAGGAAAGGAACCCATGTGGTGGGATCAACTTAAGCAAGAAAAACACCTTGATGGTAGGAAGGTCTCATGGAGGTAGTTCAAAGGATATTTCCAAGACAAATATATGTTTGAGCATTACTATGAGAGGAAGATGAAAGAGTTCTTTGAACTCAATTTGGGAAGCATGATAATGGAGGAGTATGAGAAGAGGTTCTTTGTGTTGTTGAAGTATATTGGCTTCATCAAGGATGAAAAAGTAAAAATACAAATATTTATGAGTGGATTACCCTCCTCTTACAAATACAAGATATAATATAAGAACTTCAAGATATTGTAGGATACCATAAGGAGAGAAAATTAGTATATTTATGAGAAAAGTAGAGGGAGGCTAGTATTCCAAAAATCTTGTAATGACAAGATGAAAGGAAAGAAGGTTCAAAGGAAGAAAGGTATTAAGCCACCCTTTTTTCAAAAACAATTCCCAAACAAATAAAAAAGGATAATCAACCCAAAATGAGCACAAGACAAAAAATTCATTTGGGAAAGGGCCATGGAAACTACTTGTACAATGTTGGGGATGTGAGGAAAATCACTTATATAGGCGCTACCATCACAAGCTTGAAAGAATGAGGATTCTCCACAACATTCAGGAGGCTAAAACAATTGAAGACATGGCAAGAAATGTGTCAAGGATTTATGTAGCCTTGGAAAAAAAATAAACAGACTAGCATTCCCCCATGATTTAAGTGGAAGGTAATATTGATAATCATCCAATAGTCATTTTAATTGATTCCAGAGATATCCATAGTTACATAAACTATAACTTTGTTCAAATATTTCACTTGCAAAGGAGTAAGAATAAAAAATATTGGTTAGTTTAATTATCCATAGGGGCTAAGAGAAAGATAAATGAGTTGGTTAAAGATTTTCCAATGGACATGAATGGAATCAAGAGAAAGGT
Organism: Picea sitchensis; assembly: GCA_010110895.2. Lineage (NCBI taxonomy): Eukaryota > Viridiplantae > Streptophyta > Pinopsida > Pinales > Pinaceae > Picea > Picea sitchensis. The sequence continues at coordinate 73,607 of SNQJ01S0049824.1, read as the reverse complement.
AGATTTGAACACCATACCATTGGGTTCATATGCTTGTCTAATTGGAATGGATTTGTTGGAAAAGCACCATGTTGTACTAGGATATTACAAAATCACAATAAATTTTCTTGATGAAAGAGGGAAATAGGGACAGATTCAAGGAATGAGTTATAGGTTTTAGGGAAATTTCAGCCATGCAGCTGAAATAGGGTTTAAGAAAGGGGTCTCAAATTTTTGTAGCCCATATCAAAGTTGAAACCAACGATAAAGTGGAAAGTGTTGTATACCATCTAGTCTTGAAAGATTTTAAATATGTATTTGGAGAAATCCCATGATTGCCACCAAAGAGAGACATTGATTTCTCTATTGATTTGGTGTTAGGAGCTTCCCTAGTTCCCAAAACACCTTACATAATAGGCGCACCAGAATTGAAAGAGTTACAGATGCAATTTCAAGAGTTGTTAAATAAGGGGTATATATGCCCAAGTTTGTCACCTTGGGGAGCCCCAGTTCTTTTTGTGAATAAAAAATATGGATCCTTAAGTCTATGTATTGATTTCAGAGAGCTGAATAAGGTAAAAATACAGAAAAAAAATATATGTTTCCAAGGATTGATGATATTTTTGTTAGATGAAAGGTGCAAGAATCTTTTCCAATATTTACTTTATATCAGGTTATCATCAAGTGAGGATAAACGAAGAGGATATCAAGAAAATAGTTTTAAAAACAAGATATGGGCATTATTACTTTACAATAGTGCCTTTTGGGATATCAAATGCCGCAACTGTTTTCATGTTCCTCATGAATGGAGTGTTAAGGGAGTACCTGAAAAAGTTTTTGATTGTGTTTCTAGATGATATACACATCTATTCAACAATAGAAAAAGAGCATGAACAACATTTAATAATGGTGTTGCAAGTTTTGAGAGAACAAAAGTCGTATGCCAAACTAAATAAGTACATCTTTTATCAATAACAAATTCACTAATTGGGGTAAATTGTATTAGTGGATAGGATAGCAGTGGATCCCAAGAAGATAAAGGCCATTCGAGGATGGATGGTGCCAATAAATGTGCCAGAGGTCATATATCATTTATGGGTCTTGTTGGTTATTACCAAAGGTTCATAAAAGAGTTTTCAAATATTGCAATACCAATCACTTATTCACAAAATAAGGGAGTGAAATTTGAATGGAATTTCAAGTGTGAAGAATGATTTTAATAGATGAAAGATATATTGAGAAGTGCACCCATATTAAATATTTTTCCATGAGTCTAGAAAACTAAAAGACAATGACAGAAATTATGCTACACATGACTTGTAATTGGAAACCATTGTCCATGCATTAAATATATGGAGACATTACCTTATGGGTCAAAGATTTGAATTAAGAACAAACCTTATGGTCTGAAGCATTTACTTGGGAAACCAACATTAAATTCCAGACAAACTAGATGGCTGAAATTTTCGAGTGAATATGAATTTCAAATTAAGCATATCAAAGGAAATGAGAATAAGGTGGTTGATGCACTCAATACAATATCTCATGATTTTCATATTTCATCCATTACCATACTCAACACAAATTTAAGAGACAGTTTTAGAGGCTGCAAATTGAGATCAACAATATCTACAAATAAAAGAGACATTACAACAAGGAAATTTACATCAAAAAAATAATTATTATGAGCTCAAAGAGGATGGAATCCTCATGTATAAAGGGAAAATATATGTTCCAAATTCCATAGAGTTGAAAAATGTGGTGCTAAGGAAAATGAATAATTTTCCATATACTAGGAACTCAAAATATCAGAAGACAATGGAAGTTGTAAGAAGCCAATACTTTTGGTCGGGAGTGAAGTGACTAATTATATTGCTAAGTGCTTAGAATTACAAATGTTGAAAATTGAGTATAGACATATAGTGGGGAAGATACAACAATTTCCCATTCTTGAGTGGAAATGAGAAGCAATTACAACTGATTTTATTAAAAAGTTTCCGAGAACAGTGAAGCAACATGACTCTATCATGGTGGTGGTAGATAAACTAACCAAGGAAACACATTTTATTCATGTGAAGACAACACACCAGGAAGACAATATTGTGGATATCTACATGAAAGAGGTTTCCAGGCTACATGGAGTGCCTAAGGCAATTGTTTCAAATAGAGATTCAAAATTCACATCTATTTTTGGAAAGGTTTGTTCAAAGGTTTTGGGAAAAAATTAAATCTTAGTACATTGTATCACCTAGAGTCATATGGGAAAATAAAGAGGACTAACAAAATCATTGAATACATTCTCAGAATGTATGTAATGGGTTGGAAATCAAATTGGGAATATTATATCCACTTAATAGAGTTTTATTACAATAATGGGCATCGAGCCTCATTAAAAATGAGCCCAGTTGAAGCATTGTATGGAAGGAATTGTAATACACTAGTGAGTTGGAATAATCGAGTAGACAAAGTTGTCATTGGGACGAATTTGTTAAGAGATATGGAAGAGCATATGAAAAAGATCACAAATAATTTAAAGGCTTCCCAAGAGAAGAAGAAAACTTTTGCAAAAAAAAAAAACAAAGTTTATAGAGATTTTAAAGTGGGTGAACAAATTTTTCTAAAAGTGAAAGTGGAAAGAAGTTAATTAAGATTGGGTTGTTTCCAAAAGTTAGTAGCAAGATACTATGGGAATTTTGAAATCTTAGAAAAGATAGGGATGGTTGCATACACGATAACATTTCCTGCATCCATGAGAGTGCATAATGTATTTCATGTATCATTATTAAATAAATATGTACCTAACTCTAATAACATAATTTATTGGACTGTGATCGAGGTGAAAAATGAAGGGTATTTCTTAGTGAAACCAATATCCATCCTGGACCGAAAAAGTCAAAGTGCGCAGGAAAGAAGTCATAGGGATAGTAAAGGTTCACTGGAATTGCTATGGTCCTAAAGATTCAACATGGGAGAATGAGGAAACTATGTGGGAGAAATACGACAATGTTTTTTTCAATTTTGAAGGAAACATAAATAAAAAATGAAAGACTCCATTTTTGGGCAGCTAGAGTTCCGAAAACAAATCTCTGAATTTTGGTCACCTATGTTGACAACTTTGATAAAAGAATGGTGCAGCCCGATGGAATGGAAAAGTGAAGGGGAAACATTCCTTGGGTCAAATGGTTGATAGAAATATGATATTTTGGTTGGGACTATTGTTGGATGGTAGAAAATGCGATTTTTTTTTCTTTTCTGAATATTGTAATCTGATGTAAATTTGTATATGTATTTGGCATGGTGTTGTGCATCGAGGTGTTTGGTATGTGTTATACTCTTTGCATGACTAGAGCTAGTGTATGCTACATTATGTTGGGTATGTAGGGGGGTTTTAGGGGGATGATATCCCCCCTGCATGGGGGTTCGGGGGAAGTTCCCCCAAGAAATCTTTTTCCTCGAGAAACATGCTGCCCTTTTTGCCTCATTTTTCATTTTGCCTCAATTTTCGTGTCTATTTTTAGGAGTTTTTTCGGCACATGGTTTTCTATTTTCGGTTAAGGAATTAGGGTTGTTGACTAATCCAAGTAACTGGGTTAGGGTTTTGGATGTTGTTGGATCCTATATGTATATGGTATTGTAAAAAATGTATGATGTGAATGAATATAGAATATATTGGTTTTCTTGGTTTGCATTTCCAAGGGAAAAATATATGTGTAATGTGTGTATTTTCCATTGTTTCTTTTTTGTTCTTTTACTGAAAATATGTTTGCAGTAAATAATTGTACAAGGTTAAACTCTACACGAGGATGGTGGACAACTGTAGGGGAGGGGGAATGCAACATCCCCATTATAATCCATAGTTTAGTTTAAGCATAAATTAGATATGAATGTGGCCATGGTTGAACAATGTAATATGCATAATGGATTTTCTATTTCTAAATAAACAAAATGTGATACCAGTTGCTAGGGAATATGGACATAGATAGGGGTTGAGTTCCCTTGAGTTGCCAGTAGAGATATTCCTAGTTACATGTGCCAGAGATACCCTAATAAACAAATGGGATGCATGATGGACTGAGATCAATGAAGGGGTACACTCATTGGGTTGGGTACGTCAAGAAGAAGAGAGTTGGAGGAAATTCGGTATATATGTAGGATAATACTAATGGGTTGTGGGATATTGATTTGTGATTGGGTGGTGAGAGACACTATTTTCTTTTGAAAAGATGGGGGTGACTTTCTATTGAGATTTGGAACAATGAGTCTATGGTTGGGTGGAGCGTCTTCCCAAGTAGTTGGTTGCATAATTTTTTTAAAAATATAAGTGTTTATATGTTTTCTTGAGTAATTACATAAGTTTAATTGTTGTGCATTTTACTCTATGCATGAGAATGAATTATATGTTGTTGTGGTGAAATTATTAGTTGCATTTACATTTTTAACTGGTATGGACAATTACTTAAGCTTGATTGTAAATTTGTTCATAATTTAAGGCTTAAAAGTATTTGTTAATTGATTTTAATAATATCAGTATTAAGATTATGGAACGATGCTCGAATCGTAGCACATACTGTGAATCGTTGTTGTGCATAGTACAAATCTTGCTATGAATAGTTATCGCATGTAGTAAAAAGTATGTTGCACATGTGGTTTGTGTTTGTGAGGGAGAGAACTTCATGTTAATTTTGAACGTTGTAGATGTATTTATTTTTATCGTATGAGACAATAGTTAAATCTGTGTATAATTTGTAGCTGATAAACTATAGGAATCTAGTTAACAAAAAAAATTTGAATTTATCTGTATTTTCCACWAGTAATTTYCCTTGGCTAAGATGGGRGACATTAACATGTAACACTTAGTAAGAAAAAATTGYAKATTGAMAGTGGGGAAAGGATGAAAGAACATGTCAACAAAACCACACTAACAAGAATAACCACAAACCAAAAATAGGTAGTAGAAAATAAAAATCTTGYACAAAAGCACAATAATAAAATTTTAAATACCATARTAAAATAAARATTCACTRAACATGAAATATACTAAACCAAACTTATATTGAAGACCTCCCTTSTTTAGTRTTTAAGASTGCTTCACACCCTTTTTAAATGAGTGAAACYGAATGTCTTTGTAGTGAGCTTGAGAGAAAATGGTCAAGACTCAAGAAGACTCAATCTTGTATCTCTAATAYCATTATAAAATTTAATATATAAATGCCACAAGGAAARTAGAGTCTTCTCACTTATWACACATGAAAACATAAATATGAACATCATTTTTATAGTCGAGAAACTTTCATGGGCAGAAAATCCTCTCTAAACAATCACTTTATTTATTGCTTGGTTATTACAATGGGTGTCAAGGCCAATTTAAATAGTGATTAACTCTCATKCATCTACCTCATTGATTATGGTTCATTAAKCCMTTTTCTAACCACCATATTACCAYATTATTGAGTTCCATCAAGGCCACYTTTTAACCACCACRACATTAATGAAATACAACTAAATCCACCTTCTAACCACSACATCGAAGTGAGAACTTTAGGTCTTATTGTTCACTAAGTCAACATTAGCCTACATATTTTCAAGACATAGTAGTATGGAATATATTTTTTAAACACATTATTCTTGATTCAACAAGTATTTCAGAAATATCTTTCTGCTTTTTTTCATGCAATTTTAGAATCTTCCACATGTTTGATGATTGGTTCAATATCAACAAAGTTAATAACAATATTGCATCAAGAATTTCAAAAATATGTTTCTACTTTTTTCCATGCATTTGTAGCAGCTTCCGCATGGCTGACATGCTTGATCATTGGTTCAATGTTAGAGAAAGTACAGTGACTCATTATTTATATTTTCAACTTTTCTTATAACATCTTGAATCTATTGTGGTTTTTTTTAGTGCCCTTCACCACTCTAGATAAAAAAAAATTATGAGAAGTTAAAAATACATAGATTGAAAAAAGCATACATATCTCCCCAATTGTATGGGAGTGTGTTTAAAAAATCTATGTAATTTAATTTATACTTTATATAAGTCTAATTTTCATTTTCTTTTATTTTTTACTCTTGCTTATTTTATTTTATAAAGTTAATACAGGTCATTGCATTTCTAACACTTTTTCCTTAGTTATTCCATACATAATGATAAGTCGGATTAATATCACACCTCTCATATATTTATTCCTCTTCGAAATTATTATTGGTAATATTCTCTTAGTTTTATAAAAGGGTTAACAGAATTTTGAGTTGTGGGATAACGCTCAAAAAATTTGTAGCATAGATCATATGAATTAGGGATCCCGACCTCCCATAACATGTAATATACAAGTTTTTGAAAAATGGTGTTTGAAATCATTCTTTGTATGGTGATATCTTTACCCTATCTTCTATGTTGTCATCCTACCCTATCTTCTATGTTGTCATCCTACTCAAGGTTCTTTCCACAATAGAGTGATCATCTAAGAAAGGAAATGCAAGCTCGCTAGTGAGCCTCACAACTTCCTTCCTTATGTTTCTTGGACCATTTCCCAACAATAGGGGTTTGATTGTTTTTTTTTTAAAGAGGATTCAAATATGTCACTCTCCCTATCAGGCTATCTATGGCCCTCACCTATCTCATATTGAGATTTCAACTTTCTCGTTGAATTCCTTCAAAGAAGCACTCAAGTCCCTCAATTCCCATGATCTATTTGGTGGTGTTCATTTAGATTGAGCCCCTTTTTATTGTTTAAAGATCAAGAATCTTACTACCATTCATTCCATCCTCATAGATAGAGACATCCTACATAAAGAAAATTTCTATAAGAAGAATGGTTTTATTTTATTCTTTAATGGTTTATGGCTCAAGTTAGTACACTTACATCAGTGGGTCTCCCTAACCTGGAAATTCATGCTCACGAAAAAATATTACATTTACCCATGCAAAGTGTTTCTTTATTATAGAGTTCGAAATAGCCTTTGATAGGGCCTCATTCTACACTTTGTGCCTTAGTATTTGGGTTGATATGGATTATGCATGAAACCTCAGTTTCCAACATTTGATACCTCATTAGATTCCCTTACTTAGGCACTATTGTTGGTACATATTCCCAACCTCCCTCTCTAATCGAGTCCTTCAAATCACTCCATTAAATTTAGAATGGACTTGATAATTTTCACTTCTATTGTGAAGAAACTAAGAAAAATAACATCATTACCTATGCAAGGCTTTGCTTAGATATATATTTGTCTAAAGGATCACTAGCAGAGATTTGGATGGAAACGTCCAATGATGTGTAAAAGAAAAAGATTGACTATGAGTATATTTCCTTTAATTTCATATCTTGTTTTGAGGTTGGGCATGCAAAAACCTTTTTCCCTAATAACAATCCTTGAATTACTAGAGAGTCCCAAAAATTTAGGTGGCCTCATGCCAAAAAATAACTAAATACCTTCATGGTGGAATGATGCCACGAAATATCATGACTTGGCATAACTTGACAATCCCATGGAGGAGTATATTGATTTGTAAGTATATGATATTGTCATATTAGAGAAGGTTTTCACTCCAAATGTTGCGAATGCAGCCCCCCTCCCCCCTGTAATGTACCCAACCACCCACACGATCTGCATGCGACTTCAAAAACTCACTTCTAAATTTATTTTGAATTAATTATACCATTTAATTAATAAATAATAATTAAAGAACACCATAACAACAAATGCAATAATCAAGATTCATGCTACAACATAAAATAAATAAGAAATATTCCATGCACAACAATAACCAACAAGCATGCATATTATCAATATGAATTTCAGAGATGATAATTAATACACAACGAAAATAAATATGCAAGCACAGAAACATGAGATAGAGAGAACTTATATTTAAGAAAATGAATCACAAATTGGCTGCATACCAAGGAAGTTCCACCCAACCATAGACACTATTGTTCCAAGTCTCAACAATAGGTTTCCCCGGAGTCAAGGCTATGAATCCACAGGGACAGTTCCAGGGTATTACTCAACTTCCCAACTAGTCAACACTCAAGCTCTCCTAGGTTTCTCAACACACAAAAATCCAAAGTACACCAACTCTCTTCTCTCTAGCCTGCACAACCCAAGAGAATGGACCCCCTTCTTTTTCATGAAGTCCCTCAGGATGTACACCTCCTTCCAGGGCTCCACTGCATCTAGTCAAGAATATCTATGCTGGGAATCTCAAGACTCACAACTGTGAATAAAATTTAGCACATGACAATGCATCTCAAACATGCATGCACAAATTCATGGATGTAATACACCAGTCATTACTACAACCAACAAACAATGGATATTCCTCGACAATTCACTCCCATGTCCCAATCCAAGAATGAGAATGAATGATAAATACTTAATGAGTGACAATGAATTAAAGAGTGAACATAATGGAGAGTGTGAAAAATGAAAAATGAGTGAACCCCCAAACATCCCAAAGATGGGTTTATAAAATTTCTTGGAAATCAAGAACCACATGGCCTTCCCCAAGAATATCATGCAACCAATACTCTCCATTAAAACACTTATGGGTAAATACAATATAATAAAAATATATATCCCCTTTTAGGCCCCTCTCTCATGGAATCATATCTCCCTATAACTCTTGTCCTTGTTTGTCTTGCAGTCAACGATGTATTTTATTATTAATAATGATCACATCATTAAATTTTCTAGGAACTTTGTCCTCTTTTAATTGTTTGGGAATTATATAATTTCATAAATTAACAAAATATATTATTTAATCTGGGGAATCAAAACTGGGGTATTACATTCCCCTCCCCCTTATTTTGGCACTATCCTTCGTGCCTATACAAAACATAAATACAAATTTTAAAATCTATTCAAAACGTTGCGGGTACTCTGCCTGTATGGAATCTTCATGCACCCAAGTAGCATCTTTGGGAACGTAAAAGGTCCACTATACTTTTACTAGTTCTATGATTCAATCCCGAAGCATTTTGAATTTTTTGTCCAATATGCGCACCGACTAGACCTGCAAGTCTCCTTCTAGCTCCACCTCAATCAACTTCCAATCAACAACATGGTTAGAATCATATACATACTTTTTCAGAAAAGATACATGAAATACATTATGCACATTCATGGAAGAAGGCAATGCAAACATGTATGTGATTGGCCCTATTATGTCCAATATCTCAAATGGACCACAAAATCTGGTTACTAGTTTTGTACAACTATCCAACTCCAATGATATCTTCTCGGCATTTAATTTCAAAATAACATTCTTTCCCACTTTAAATTCTCTAGTTGTCATATTCCTATCTGCATAATGTTTCTGTCTATCTTGTCCTTCCTTCAAATTCTATTTAATTTTAACCATCTGGTCTTCCATATCCTTTAGCAATTCTTTCTCAAGTACTACTCTATCTGTTGGGTTGTCCCAACTCATTGGAGCATTGCATTTTATACCATACAAAGCTTCAAATGGACTCATGTTCAATGAATCTTTATGCCAATTATTATAGGAAACCACAACCAAATGCAGGTAAACTTCCCACTTGGATGGTTTATCCATCACATACATTCTCAACATGTCTTCAATTACTTGGTTGAATCTCTCTATATTCCGATATAACTGTGGATGGTATGTTGTACTAAAGTTCAAATTTGTACCAAATCCATTAAATAATTCTCTCCAAAAATTTGAAGTAAACTTTGTGTCTCTGTCTGAAATAATTTCCTTACGTATCCCATGCAACATAGCAATTTCCCTTGTGTAAATTTATGCAATATTAGTTATTGTATGAGTCATTTTCACAGTAACAAAATGAGCATTCTTTTTCAATTTATGAACAACTACCATTATGGAATCATGTTTTCTTGATATCCTGGTCAACTTAGTTATAAAATCAATGGTTACCACTTCTCATTTCTTCTTTGGAATTGGTAATGGTTGAAGCAAACCCGCTAGGTGTCTATGCTTAGCTTTTACTCTCTGACATTCCATACATATGGCAATGTAATCAATAAGACATTTCTTCATTCATGTCCAAAAGAATTTCCTTCTTACTGTTGTAATTGTTTTTTCGTAACTAGGATGTTTGAGATACAAAACATTATGCATTTATTTTAATACCAAATTCCTAAGTTCTCCAGAACTAGGAGCTTAAATTCTATTTTTATGCATAAGTAATCCATCGTCCTTTATTTCATACTCTTTAATTTTCCAATGTACATTTTCTTTCTATAATCCTTTTTTTACTTGTAGGTAATGTTGATATGTAACAACCACATCTAAATTTCATCTCTTTAAATCTGATTGATGTGTACTAATAGTTGTAGCATGAATGAGATGTACTCTTCTACTGAGTGGATCAACAAATTTATTTTTTTTCCCTTGATATGCTTGATGTCAAAGTCATACTCGCTTAAAAATTCCATCCATCTTGTTTTCCTAACATTCAAAGTTGGTTGTTCAAAAAGATATTTCATACCACTATGGTATATCCTTAATTCAAATATTTTTCCCATGATATAATGCCTCCACATTGTCAATGCATGAACTATGGTAACGAGCTCCAAATCATGTGTGGCATAATTCCTCTCACATTCTTTATGTTTTATGGGCTCGCAACCAATGAAATGTCCATTTTGAGTGAGGACTCCACCAAGTCCTTCCTTGCATGCATATGTACACACAACAAAATTCTCGTTTGCGTCAACAATCTTAAAAATAAGTGCACTAATAAGTAATTCCTTCAACAAATTAAAGTTCTCTTCACACTTTTGTGTCCATTCAAACTTAATTCCCTTACTTTTAAAATAAGTGACGAGATGACAAATCTTAGAGAACCCTACTATAAACCTCATGTAATATCCGATTAATCCCATAAAATATCTGATTTATGAAACATTCGTGGCTGTTGTCCATCCTCTAATGGCTTCAATATTCTCCTGATCTACTGCTATACCTTGTTGTGAAATAATATTCCCCAAATAATGGATTTGTTCTTGGTAAAAATAACACTTACTAAGTTTGGCATAAGGTATATTTTTCCTCGGCACTTGCAACACCAACCTCAACTGATGTTCATGGTTTTCCTTGGACTTAGAATAAATAATTATTTCATCCAATAACAAAGTGACAAAATTATTAAGATAATTTATGAATATTCCATTCACTAAACACATAAATACAATTGGTGCATTGGTCAATACAAATGGGATCACTACAAACTCATAATGTCCATACCCAGTTTTGAAGGTTGTCTTATTGATGTCTTCTACCTTGATTGTTACCTAACGGTGTCCATATCTTAATTCTATCTTTGAAAATATATTTTCTCCTCGCAACTAATCAAAGAGGTAAGAAATTTTGGTTAGAGGGTATTTTTTCTTCATAGTGGCTTTATTCAACTGTCTAAATTCCATACACATCCTCAATGTTCCATCCTTCTTTTTGACAAAGAGTATTGGTGCTCCCCAAGTTGAAACACTTGGACATATGTACCCTTTATTCAATAATTATTCTATCTACATTTGTGATTCTTTTAGCTCATGTGTACTCATTCTATAAGGTGTTTTTTATACTGTATAATCTCCTAGTACTAAAACAATAGATACATATATCTCTCTCTTCGGTGAAAATCCTAGTATTTCTTGGAATACATCTTCAGACTCTTGTGATAGTGGAAAATCTTCAAGGCTTGGCCCTTTTGTATTTTCTGGTTCTTCCACATGAGCTGTAGACAATTGACATTGTTTCATGAAACAACTCTTCAGTTGTAAGGATGCAACATCCCTTATATAAATGGGTCTTGGAATTCCTTTCACAATGCTTGGTTTCCATTCTTCATCAAGACATGTAGATATCTTGTTATGAAAATCTAGGACAACATGATGCTTGTCCAACCAATCCATTCCAATTAGGATGTCATATTATCCTAATGATATTATATTCATATCAACATTAGTATTCACTCCATTCAGATTTATTGGACAACCTCTGACCATCTCATTGATCCTTCTTTTGGTTCTAGTGGCTAGATAAACCAAACTTGAATTTTCAAAATTACTTTTCTCCAAATGCAATATATACACTATTTTAGGATTAATGTAACAATGGCTTGCTCCTGAATTAATTAAAATAAAAATAGGATGGTTAATGATATTACCATCCACTTCGATCATATTGCATTGGTACTCTGCTTGCCAATCTTCTAAGGATGCATATATATTTTCCGTGTCCTCAATTGTTGTATCCTCTTGAATGTTATGCATGGTCTTCACTTTATCTCGTCTGTGAGGGAAATCCTTGTATAGATGATTTTTTTGAACCCCCGACATTAGATTGGTGGTATTCCTCTTTTCCCTAAGGAATCATCTTTCTTGGATTCAACTTTAGCAGATTGCTCCTGCTGATTTTTCTTAGGGTTTTTTATGTTGAAAGGAGGTTTGAATCCCTTCCTCCTCTGAAAAGATTTCTCTTTCTTCTTATCCTTCCAATATTTCGGCATGGTTATCTACCCTTTCATTTCTCATATAGGTACTTATCCTTAATGATTGTTTCTTTCAAATTCCTAGGCTCATCATATTGAATATTTTTCTTATAAAAGGATGGAATTCCACTTAAAAACCTTTGTATCTTCACTTTTTCATCCTTGATAAATCCTACATACTTCAACAATCCCAAGAAATTATTCTCATATTTTGTCATGGTCATGCTTCCCAACCTTATTTCAAGGAACTCTTATGCCATCTTCTTATCATGGAAGTTCTCTGAAAGATATGTCTTCTTAAAATATCGCTTGAACTGCTTCCAAATGATCCTACTCTCATTAACGTGTTCAACATGCTTCAACTAATCCCACCACATAGMATCTTTTCCATGCAAATGGTATGTGGAAATTCTTTCTTCTAGGTTGGATGAGTAGTTGTACAATTGAAAATACTTCTTCATTCCAAGAAACCAATCTTCAACATCATCTTCCATTTATCTTTCACCATCAAAGGATGGTGGCTTAATCTTCCTAAACTCTCCTTGCAAATTTTCTAATTCATGTCTTCTTCTTTGGTGTCTAACTAGAGACACTTATAGACTTCTTATGGAGTCTTCAGATGCATACAATTTCCTTGCTAATTAAAGAGGTAAGTAATGTATATGAGTTCTACTAGAACTTCTTGAATTACCAATTGTTCTGTAGTTATCTCTTCTTTCATGATATCTACCTTCTTCCTCCTGATTTGAGTTTGATCCATTCATTGATTGCACATGTAATTGATTTAGGATTTGCATCAATTGAGAATTTGTATTAATTTTTTATCTCATCAACCTCTCACTATCTTCTTTATAAATCTGCACTTCTATTTTCAGGCTTCTCCTAGTCTCTATTAATTTTTCTTCTTCCCCTATACTCCTATGCCCATTTGATTTTGTCTCTTCATTATGAACATTGATATTTTTACCTTTGGATTATTTATCATGAATGGAGGATCTCTCTCCTTCCTCCATATCTTGAATATGAATTCTTATCTTAAAAAAATATTGTTATACTCTCTAATTCTTCAAAATGTGCAAGCAACCATTTTGTTAGCGTTATGCATATTATAGAAATTTTGTCAAACAATGACACAGGTCCATTTTCCGCTCAATTAATGAAGAAATATATCATCATTTTCCCAATTATTATAATTCAAATTTATTCCCCTCTGAATCATGTTTTCAATTACTATGTGCATGCCCCAATCTGATCTCAGAGATAAAATTTAAGGCTTCTTGAAAACGTTGCTTTCATCATTTTTGTGCATTTTCTCCACTAGTGTAATG